>JAJJMA010262401.1:8499-26400 GCA_023529015.1 Papaver nudicaule | reverse complement strand
CCCGAGGTTCAGGGCATTCCAGGTGTAGCCCCTACAGGCCTCGCAGGCCTATTCTCTGGTCGATTCCCGGCTCTACTTGACTAAGGATCCATTAGGGTTTCTAAACCCATATGGATGCGAGATTACACTTTCGTGTTGTCGCTGGTGTTATTCGTTCATTAAGTTATTCGTGGCACCATAGGTTTCATGGGCCACGACCTTTGTGGCTCCGCAAGCTCTTGTGGTGCCGTGGCTTTTCTAGAGAAGGGGACACTACGCTTAGTAAGGTCCCCAGTGTCATGCATGTGAATACATACGTAGGCTAGGTCTTAGCCAACAAAATGAAAAGAAGGGAGAGGTTTTACCCGTTTTAGCAGAGAGCTTTTCCTCCTTCTTGTCAAGATCAAGTCCTTGTTTCTCCTTGATCATCTCCACCTGGAGAATGGTTATGCAATTAGCCAATTTCCTGAGCAGTGCCTTCGGTGCAAGCTTGGGTGGTGTACTTTCCAGCAGGGTGCGTCCATTGCTCGCTGTCTTTAATGCGTAGTGAAGTCCCAGGAGGATATTGTCGCTTATGAGGTGTCTCTCCATGAGATGTGGCGCCATGAGGTGTGGATCCATGATATGTGGCGCCCTGGGGTGTGTCTCCATGATATGTGGCGCCCTGGGGTGTGTCTCCATGGTCTAGGTGGCGTCGTGGATGTCGGTGCTACGAGCTTTGCACCATAGTCTATTCGTTGTAAACTGCGTCTTGCACATCTCTTGGTTTTTGCGCCATATATCTTGACTCACTGGTTGTATCACCATGAAATTTTTACAAGTGGTAGTAGAAATCCAGGGGAGTGTTGTGTCCAAAAATCTTTTTGAGGCGCCTCGTAGATTTTCCGCAGTACTCGGCGTGGTCTTGTACACGATTCCTGATTGCTGTCTCGCGTGTGCTGTAGGGTTTGTGTTGTATCTCCAATCCCCTCGGTGGATTGGTACGAAATTTTAGTATGTGTTGGGAGACATACATATAAAGATTGTGTCCGAAAACCTCTCCAAGATCCCTTGTGGATTTCTCAAACCAGTGGTTTCTTCACGACGGAAGTTTCTGGCGCAGGAAATTCTGACAGCTTTTCTTCTCTCCAATGTTTACGCCATATTTCTCAAACCACATGGAGTTATTGTATGAAATTTTACCACAAAGTTGTAGACATTAAAACGGAGTTAGTGTATAAATTTTACCCAAGGACTCCTCACGAGCTCTCCGCAGCAACTGTTTTGATTTCGTGTGTAAGTTCTGTCTACTTCTTCGGTGCGCTGCAATGTTGGCGCCATATCTCTCGATCCACGGATTGGATCGCCACGAAAATTTTACGTGTGATATAATATACCTGAAGGAAGATGTTGTCCAAAATTCACCTTCAGATCTTTTACGGATCTTCCGCGTTGCCCGTTTTCGTGAAAGTTGTCGTACAACGAATCTGGTACGTAGTCGTGAGCACGTCTTTGTTCGTCTCCAGAGTAGGTTTGCTCCATGGAGACCCAAAATAAGATGATTTCTCCACAATATGGTTTACCGTACTTGGTTGGTAGCTCTAACGCTGAGGTTGTGGGCGATAGTGTTGATTAGAGTTCTTCCCTGGAGTCTCCCTTCCTTCGAGAGATCTGTAGCGGGTAGTTCCATGCTGTATGGACATCTCTGGTTGAGTAGGCTCTTCTTATGATGATGAAGCGCTTTGGCAGAGACAAAGGAGCATCTGTTGTACTTCACGTTTCCCTTTGGGTCGTGGTAGTCGGCATTGCTATCGGTACTTGGTGGAGCGAAGGGCAGCGACGAGAAGTCCCCAGCTATGTTTCCTGATATCTTATCAGCGCCTCTTGTTGAGTTCGCCTTCCCTCGTGCAGACACATGTGCGTTGGCCTTTCGAAGACGAGGAGGCAGAGTGTTCTCTCTAGTTGTTGAGACTCATCGGGTCGGGGTAATCCGGTTGCTCCTTCCTTATTCAGGCGTCTAGTAGCTCTACTTTGTCGAAGATGATGAGTCTGGGAATCCTGTATAGGCTTCAGTCCTCGTACTCCTCGCGGTTGTGGTTGCAGATCTGCATCCTAAGTCCCCACGCATTTTGTGTCTCTGGGCTTGTTTCAGCGATCCTTATGTAGAGGCGATGTCGGCTCCCTTCGTTCACGGGGTTGCGGACTTGCTTGGGTAGGATCATGCTCTGTTTCCTTCCTTCATCGTGCTCGGTAGTTCACTGTCCGCTAAAAAAGTCGTGATCTCAAATCCTGACTTCCTTTTCCTTTACTTTCTCTTTTCTTTTCTCGGCACCATGGGTAGTGGCGTTCCATGGCGTCGCGACTTTTTTTTTTTTATATATGTGTGGCGCCGTGGGTTGGGGCGCCACGCCCATGTGCTTTCCCTCTTCTTTTGTGGCGCCACGGGTAGTGGTATCCCATGGCGCCATGGGTTGGGGCGCCACGCCCATTTTTCGCCGAACTGTGGTGCTGTGGTTCTCCAGTCTTCCTTGTCGGCCTTCTCGTAATGGTTTCGTTTAGGCCTAGTATGCCTTCAGCCAGTTGTGTCGATACCCCGTCGTCTGGTTGCTGGCGGGTCTCCTTGCGGCTTCGTTAGTTTGAAGTCTGAACTTCCTCCAGTGAGGAGCACCCCATGAGAGAGGTGTCTTTTGGATAGGGAGGTTGGTGTGGACGAGATAGAGATGCGCCTTCTCCTCTTGGTTCTCCAGGGGGTTTCTCTCAATCGAGTAGCAGAGTTAGGTTGTTGGACATGCTCGTGTTCAGGTTTGTCTTGAAAGTCTAAACCTTGGAGTCCATGGCTGGCTGCAGTGGTAACTCTGGAAACGCCAATGTCTCGTTGTCATCCTATTAGTGATGATGGAGTTGTCCGTTCCTTCAGTGTTTGTTGGTAAGTCCTTTGTTGCCATGGGTACTATGAGCTTGGTTTACCCCTTTTAAATAGTTGGGGCACCGTGGCTTGTGTTGTGATCTTCTTCGACCTACACTGTCACCTGAAGTCTTCGAAGTGAGCTCGAAGTCGTATGCTTCGGGTGTATCGCCTCTGTAGTTGGTCTCTTCCTCTTATCCCCTTCGGTGATGGTACTCGTGGAAGGTAAGTCGTTGTTGTACGGCTCATTGATGAGGTTGACGTCGTCGTCGGCATCACGAGCCTCTTCGCTTCCTAGGGGTTTGGCCCTCTCCGGTAGCGCTGGTGCATGCGCGGCAAGTTTTTCGCAGTTCCATGGATGGCTTGGTAGACAAGGATCATTTCGTAGAGCTCCAATGCCGGGTAAGGTCGTCGGACTAAGTGTAGTCTCTGCCAGTGGGGCTCCGGGAATTTCTGAGTCTCAGTGCTTGGTGGTGTCGATGCTCCTCCTTTGGGGAAGGGGGTCTTCTACACTTTGTGGGGGCACGTTAGCCAGTGCTGGTGAACTGGCGTCGTCTCCTCCTCTGGGTTCTGGAGCGGTATCTTCAAATCGTCTTTTGCGGTGTATCTGCGTTGTGGCTCTCTCTCCGTTGAGGTTCTCCTTGAGTAGAGATCATCTCGTCATCCTAGACGGGGATCGCTGCGGTGTTCGTATTAGTAGCAGATCTGGGAGTTCCTTTGGCTTGTGAACTTGTTGATGGTTCCGTGGTTAGAGTTTCGAGATAAGCCGAGACTTCAACTTGGATCTTGATCCTTCTTTCCGGATGATCATCTCGACACTTGGCTGGTTTCTCCAAGGTTGACGTCCTTGGCACTTCCTCTTCTTTTAGGGTGGTAGCATATGTAACTGCGTTCTCCCCCGCCTTTCGTTTGAGGTTGAACAGTTCTGCATATTCCTTGAAGTCTGGGATGGTCTCTAAGACTTCGGGTGGTATGTCGTAAGGGATGAGTTCGCCTTCTCCTCGGATCTTGTCGTTGCGTAGCTTGTCACGTACAACTCCGGACTCCGGGAGGACTTTGATGGAGATTCTTACGGCTGTGCCGATGTCTACTGCCGGTTTTCCAGGGTTTTTTCTCTCGAGTAGCTTTCCTCGTGGTGAGTCCCCAGTGGCTCGGTGAATGTAGGCTATCAGATAAGAGAGGGGTGGACGGAGTACCTTCTTGATCGAGGGGGTCCTCATCGACTCCCCTAGGTTCTGCAGGCGCCTTGCTGCTCTTTTGTACAAAACGCTCCATGAACTCCAGAGGGAGCGTCTCCTGGTTGTTGTTGATCCATGGGCGTCCCAGCATCATGTCGCTCTTCGAGGACTCCCTTAACAATGTGGAACTCCGCTATGGTTGGAATCGTGGTGATTTCGACGGGAAGGTCGATCCACCCGTAAGTGCGTACTTCGACTCCGTCAGGACCTTCGTTGACGTCGGGGACACGGACGGCTCTGCTTCGAGGGATGCCTGCGGCTCTGAGAGTCTTGACTGGAACCGTGTTCACCGGAGATCCCGGGTCGATGAGCGTCTTTGAGAATTCACCACCAGGCACGTGGGTGGTCGTAAGGAGTCCCCAGCCTTGTCCTCATGTTATTGTCTCCTGTTTGGACATCGTCTGCTCATTGACTTCCTTCAAAGGTAGGCGTTTCCCTGATGCTATCGTGTTGAGTGCTGTGAACACGTTTTTTTCACTGTGGTTTCGAGAGACGGAGAGTCTCGCATTATCTCCTCCACTCTCTCGTTCACCGGCTCCTCGGGGAAGGTGAACGCTTGTTTCGTAGGCGCAATTCCCGGGACTCCTCCTTGGCTTGGAAGATCTTAGGTTTGCTACCTCTTCGGTTGTAGGAGGGCGTTGAGTCGAAGGGAGTTCGATGACCTCGTCATGGATCCGAGAGTTTAGCAACTCTAGTACCTCCTCCATGAGAAACGGGTAGTCTGGTATCTCTGATCTGGCTTTCTGCCTCCGCAGCTCCGGTTGATGTGGTCCTCCTTGGTTCTTGTTCTCATTTGGGGGGCCCGGACCCGAATTAGTGCATTTTGGATGTGTACCTTCCATGGCAGGGCCTTTCCTCCGTCCTTTGTGCGGGTACGGTGGTCGGTGTAGATAGGTAGCGCCACCTCCTTTCTCAATTTCGTAGTAGCTTTTCCAAGTTGCTTGCCGTGAGGTCGTTTGGTGGATCAATTCCTTCTTGTCGTTGTTGCAAGTCCCCTTCCGGTATCGCGCTTCGCGCCGTTGGGTCTTGTGCTTGGTGTTCAGCGAGGTGTTCTCCCGCTTTTCTCTTCCTGTCGTTGTGGAAGCTTCTTCAATGAGTTCTCCATGCTTTAGTCGTTGAGTCCTCTGCCTCAGTGTGGGTATTATAGAGGTGGACCTCGCTTCTGCCTCCTAGGGAAAGAAGAGGTGGTGTAGGCTCGAGGGGCTTCTCGGGTTGGTTGGTTGTCGCTCATGCGGTGTGCGGCCATAGGCGATTCGTCCCTCGTTCGGGTGATGGTTCTTTCCAACAAAGCGAGTGCGGTGACGGACCTCTTCGCAGCTTCATGGAGTTCGGAGAAGGTCTGGAAGCGGAGGTTCTCCAAGAGGGCTCGGTATACGGGAATCGTTCCGTTGATGCAAGGTTCCACCAACTGCTGCTCCGTTAGTGGGGTGTTGGGTGTAGCCGAGATGATAGGTGTTGAAGGGGAAGTTTCTTGCGCCGTCATCTCCCAGGGTAGACACTTCTTCATTGATGACCTTCTGGGACCGAGAGAATGATCTCCCACTGTGGTCGCCAACTGTTTTTACCTGCAAAAACAAGTGTACCGTCTCTGGGTACTTTCGTAGTGCTCGGAGATCAAAGTCGAACAAGGCAAGCCTAAACCAAGGATGGCCGTTCCCACCTTGCTTCGGTCACAGAGAGGATAGAGGTTGGTCTAGGGAGGGAAACAGCGAAGAAACTTGAGATCAGGTTGAAGATGAGTTTTTGGGTGTTTGAGTTCAAGATTTCCGTCGTGAAGTCGACTGGAAATCTCCAAGGGCTAGAACGAGTTTAGATTCTCAGGTGTTTTCTCTGAGGCTCTGTGTGTTTTCTGGATGTTCTCGGTGTTCTGGTTGTTCTGAACGTTCTGCCTTGGAAGATAGAGGAAGCCTCTATTTATAGTTTGAACTCACCCTGATCTCTCGACAGAGAAGGTGGACGTCATGGAGGAGTGGAGGAGTGGAGGACATGCGTTGGTTTCCATAACTGCCTGAGTTGTGTGGAACATGCCCACTCGTGCCATCTTCTCGTAACTGCCCACCATCTCCATCAGTTTCTTTCAACTGCCGTAGATCGCTAGACCAATACCCCTAAAGTTATCCCCCCGTGTGATGTTTTGATATCTCGAGTGAGTAGTACGCGGCTATTGCGTAGTTGAGTTGAGTTGGGCTGTACGACTGATTGTCGTGACCAACATGGTGTGATGTCGAGTGGCCTTGGTCTTTGGCCAAGGCCACAAGTGCTTGATTGCGCTTTGGCACTTGTCGTGGTGGCGCCATGGTTCATGGCGCCACGGCCTTGGCCTTTAGCCAAGGCCATCTTGTTGTGGCGCCATGAATTGTGGCGCCACGATTTTCGGCCTTGGGCCATTTAGGACGCGCCTTTGCGCTAATCATGGAGGCGCCATGGCTCATGGCGCCACGGCCTTGGCCTTTGGCCAAGGCCATCTTGTTGTGGCGCCATGAATTGTGGCGCCACGATTTTCGGCCTTGGGCCAATGTTTGTTTATTGTGGCGCCATGAATTGTGGCGCCACGATTTTCGGCCTTGAGCCAATGCTTGTTTATTGTGGCGCCATGGAGTATGGCGCCACGGCCTTGGCTTGTGGCCAAGGCCTAGCCTGCTTTGCGGCTATTTTCGTTATGGCCTTGGCCTTTGGCCAAGATCAAGTAAATTTGTGGCGCCTTGCGCCATGGCCTTGGCCTCTTGGCCAAGGCTGATTTCTTGCGAATCCATGGTTTGTGGTGCCATGCTATGTGGCGTTTATGGCTTTGGCATCTGGCCAAGCTCGACTTTGGGCAACCTGTGCCTTAGTCGTGGTGTGAGTGCTTATGCTACAACACACTTGAGGTCATGGCATGTTTATCCATGGTATGCTAGACCATCCTGAATTTGGGATTGGGTCCGCTTAGGCCTGTTTAGGCTGGTGTATGCTTCTCAGAGAGCTCGGACCGGCCTGGAGCTTCGATATT
The DNA here is from genome assembly GCA_023529015.1 of Papaver nudicaule. NCBI lineage: Eukaryota > Viridiplantae > Streptophyta > Magnoliopsida > Ranunculales > Papaveraceae > Papaver > Papaver nudicaule. The sequence goes on along the minus strand of JAJJMA010262401.1, from coordinate 19,310 downwards.
CCGAGGTTTGCACCAAGACTCGTGTGTTGAGTCGTATTTAAAGAGAAAATCCATGAGGATACGTCTCTGTTGATCTTTCACCGTGTACCATCAAGCGAGGTCTGGCTCTGAGCTGATCGATGGGTTTAATATGTTGGTGAGATCGTTAGTACTGCGCTATGATATTACCCTCTCCACCGGAGTTATAAGAGAGAGCTCACAGAGAGTTTATTTGGCTCATGGAATTGGTTGCACTCCGAGCTATAGAGATGAGCCTGAATAGGCGATTGCCTTCAATAAGGCATGGTTTCGAGAGTGTTTTGACAATCTTGTCCCTCTCTCATTTTTTCACCATCTACATCAAGGTGTGGCTGTGGTGCAATCTACTAACGATGTTGTGCCAATCAAAGAGCTCGCTGCCTCTGCTTCTGCTGGTTTCGAGTCCGGCCTTCACAAGTCTGGGATAAATTTGAACGAGTATGGTTCAAATGATCATTTGGTTGATACTTCGCTGGGTTGGCAATCACAGCCTTCTTTAGGCGGTCCCTCGGCTCCTACTAGCTTTGTGCAAAGGCCTTTACTGAGCAGGAAGTCCTAAGGTTCGTGGAGTGGAGTTCCCTCCTTGGTCCTTATGTTGAGGATATTTCCAATCATCTGAAGGCATACGCCAAAGATCCCCAGAATCAACAACTCGATCCCTCTGCCGCCAAGTTTATTTCCGAAGCTTTTTCTGGTTTTTGGAGTAGGGATACTCTTTCCTCGGCGTGGACTATGCATCAGACGTTCGTTGAAACTGTAAGTGTCTCTTAATTATTTATTGCATGCTGTAGTTTCTTAACTAATTTATTTGTTGTTTTGTTGTGGTAGTATCGCCACCATGGTATGTTTTTGCTGGAGCTGTCTCGTTCTCAGGGGCTTGAGATTACTCGCCTAGATCAAGAAATTCTTCGCCTGCAGCAGGAGAAAAACGGCCTTGCAGGAGATCTCGAAAAGTGTAAAGGTGAGAGTTGATTTTCTTTGTTTTTCTCGCTATTTAGGTGATGCATATGACTTGGGAAAACAACTTGGAGAAGTTACCAAGGAACGAGACTCCTTGTCTGAAAAACCGAAGACCCAGAGCGAGCTTGCTTTAGGACTGGGTGCTCAGTTGAAGAGTAAAGATCATGAACTGGGGCTTCTACGAAATGTTCGCGAGGAGAAGGATGACCAAATTGAGTAGCAGAACGAGGAGGTGTTGAAACTAAAGAAGCACATCGAAGGAGAGGCTGATCTTACAGCTTTGTTCAGTCATCAACATGGCTGGTACTTGTTTAGGGAGCTCGGAATGCGGCCTCCCTTTTATCGCTTGGGTGTGAATGATCCTGGTGCTTCACTAGATTCTGATAAAGAACTAGTTTCTTCACAAGATGTCAAGGACATAGTGGTGCAGTTGCTGGAAGAAGGGAAGGTTGGGGATGAAGAGGCTGAAGAGGATGACGCAATGAGTGGCAAGGATGTTGACGCTGATGGTGATGTTGAAGAGAAAATAGGGGAGGGAAATTTGGTGGGAGATTCTGGTATCACGCATCCGGAGGGCGAGGAGCAAGGCGAAGGAGGTGATGGTCAAATGGAGAGGAAAAAGGGGACCAAGGTGAAAATATTGGTACCGAAGGGTCGGCCGAGGAGTCCTCAAAGGATTCTGTCGAAACTTCTGGCCATAAGGTTGATGGAGATGCCGAGGGTGATGGCCAAGCTGTGAAAACTATCATAGACGGCGTTCCCGAGGTTGAGGATGCGAAAGATGGTAGTGAATCTGGTCCCGGTGCAAAGAATGGTTCAGAGGATGCTCCCAAAGTCGATGATGCCGTCGTTAAGGAGGTTCTTGGAGATACAAAGTAGAAGATGATTCATTCCTTCTGCTATCTTGCTGTGGTTTTCTTTTCTTTGTTGCCTTTGTATCTTTATGCGACTTGCAAAGCTAGATGTTTGTTTTTCCCTTGGACTATGCACTTTTGTTGTTTCTTGTTTTAAAGCAAACATAGGCTATCAAAGTCATAGGTGCCCGTTTTGCCTCGGTATGTTGGGTGGATATCGAGGGTACCAAGTATCCTCTAAGAGAATATAGTGGTATTCTGATGATCCCTTTGCCCCAAGTTCAGTGAGGAGCTTATGGTGGGCAGCTGCTATGATTGTTCATTGATAAAAAAAAAGTAACACAATGGGGGAGTGAAGGTCAAGGCTGGAGCTTAGACATGGTACTATTCTCCTATCGTGGCCTAGAGTTCGACCCCTTTGTTTCTCGATAGCCCCTCCTCGAGGATAATGGTTTATTTTTTGAGGAGGTCCCTTGGCTGCGTAACTCGCTTGCCATTCCCATGAATGTAAGCTAATTAGCTGCCTCGGGGTTCCATCCACCAGTAGAGGATAATGTTAATCCCATTTATCATCCCCTCGACGCCTCAGAAAAAGAGGTCCTCATGGTAGTTTGGTAGTGGGTTCAAATGCTTCATTAGCTTAGGTAGCTTAGATACAAAGTACTCACCGCTAACGGGGTGTCTTATGGGTAGAGGAGTGTGTCATATAGCTCGTAGGGCCCTTACGGCATATATGAGCATCACCTATGTGCCTGCTATTCGGGGTCTTTTTATTTGTGGCATCTGGGCCTTGGTGTTAGGGCATTGTCCGGTCAAACCCACTAGCGTTGGTATGTCAAGCTGGTTGTCAATTTTAGGTGTCAAAACACAATTCTTGATTTAGCCTACTAGAGTTTAGATTTCGGAATTGAGATATAGACTAAGTAGTAGAGACCTTGACGACAAAGACTGTGAAGAAAAAGAAGACATCAATTATTCTTCATCGACAAAAGGTTAATACGAGTTATGACTTTTATGGAAATTCTTCTATTCTACTTACTATATCTTTCGTAATAGTCGACTACTTTAGTAGTGATATTAATAGCGATTGAGATCGTGTTCTTGTCTACATGACCATGTGTCATGTTGGTGTTTGTTCCCGCAAATACTAAGGTTATATGAATGCATGAGATAGATTCGATACCATTTGTCCATTGCAATGGTATGCTTGCAAATCACTTGTTCGATATGGGTGAATCTAAAGGAGTACTCTTGAGCAAGAGTCCAGTGGATTACAGCTGAGGACGTTTAATACGTCACTGGTTAAACCCAAAACTTCCAGCCGGTCCTGTTTAAACCCTAATCTGAATAGCGGACGGTTCCCGAACCGTACGTGGAACAGAAACTCGGAATTTCTCCTGAGTTCCAAAGTGTCATTTTGTACGCATACCTACACGAACCTCAAAATTGATACTTTTGGCTGTGATTCAGATGGACGGTTCGCAAACCGTCCCAAGTGAATATTCTTCTAGATTTTCACTCGGGTTAAACTCTGAACTCCTTTATCTCTTAGTTGGACTTGGATTATCACGAAAATATCTTATGTGGTTCATCTAACAGTTCTCAATGTGTCAATAAGATAAAGATTATCTCTGGTCTGTTGGATATCTATCTTGAAGTGTTTTTGAGCTAACAAAACACTTGGCAGATAAATGATTAATGATTTCCAATTGAGATAAATCTCTTTTACTTGGTTTGCAAGTTACGGTTTCCAAAACTTGTGGGACAAGTAATTAGTTGCTTTATTCCAAAGCAACCTATCTTATTGAATGCTATAAATAGAGGTGTCTATGGACGAATACCGCAAGCATCAAGCATACGTGAAGTTCCTTAGGGAAGTGATCGTAAAACTCTTTTCACTTCGGTGAACGCTTGTTGTGGTATAGTCATCCTCTATTAGGTAGCAGTTCCTCTTGGGATTTTACCTACGACTATAAAGACTTCTCTTGAGAGTTGGGAAGCACAGGTAGGAGATTGAGACCTTAGTGGTTGAAATCGGAGTAACCTGTAACCTTGGTAACCTGATCACGTTCTTGTCTATTCTACGGTCCTTCTCTTCTGATATAAAGCCATTCAAGAACTGCTACGTTACACACAGGGTTTCGAAAGGAAGCGACGCACGACTGCACTCGGTGTTGTAAGACCTAGTTAGCTCCAGTTGTATAAGTTTCTTCAGTGATTCTTCTTTTACAACTGAGGTAGAGACAAGTTGGGCATAGTTTACTCGGTTTACTTGTCAACCCCCGCTTGTAAGTAGATTTCCGTATGACCTAGAGCAATCCGAAGGAAGTCACTTTGTGTATGTCAAGCTGATAGAGGACGGTTCAAACATACGTCAATAATTGAGGTTGCAAAGCCGGAATTGTTGACACAGGCCTTTAACAGCGGTTAAAGCAACTCTTAGGCCTGTAAAGGACGTCAGCTAGGGGAATTAAGTGTGTGACGATCTGTGGGGGATCTAGAGACGTAAGGAGTGCGACAGTAGCCAGTTCGCTTGGAGGGTTGGAATTGGTCTCTGCTACATCCCAGACCGAAGTCTTATAGTAGGCTAGTGTTTGTAGACAGTTTATACTGTACGGTTTTCAATCTGGACGAGGTCCCGAGGTTTTTCTACAGGTCGTAGTTTCCTCGTTAAAAAAATCTTTGGTGTCTTGTGTGCTTTACTTTCCGCATTATATTCTCTGATTACATAATTAAAGCAAACACAAGAAGTACGTTACAGTAAAACCTCTATATAAGAATACTATATAAGGGAATAAACTCTATATAAGAATAAGAAATTCCGGTCCCGAATTGGCTTAATCTTTGTAAAAATTACCTCTATATAAGAATAACCTCTCTATAAGAATATTTTCTAACTGTCCCAAGGATATTCTTAGATAGACCTGATCGTTGTCCTCAATCCATCCATTGGATTTACCAAGACCCTGTCTTGCGTTGGACTGATCCTTTGAGATCCAAACTCAGGTTAACAGATCTGGATATTGATTTTTGAGATCGTCCAGATCTGACCATAAGTCTCACGAGCCCAAACGAAAAGTTGGTTGTATTTCGGTACCCCTGTTTTTTCAATTAGTATCAGAGCCGGTGAACACATAAAAGACGTAATTGTCTGTGTTTATCGCGGCTTATGAGCTATGGACCCTAGTACTAATCCTGAAAAGGGAGGGGTACCGAAATACTACCAACTTTTCGTTTTGGCTCGTGAGTCTTATGGTTTAGGTTTGGACGATCTCAAAAATCAATATCCAAACCTAGATAACCGGAGTTGTGATCTTGGGGATCAACTCAATAAAGTTGGGACTTCGAAGTTAAACTCAGCGGTTATTGGATAACGTACTACTTGGTGCTTTAATTATAAATCAGAGTTATAATGCGGAAAGTAAAAGCACACAAGACACCAGAGATTTTTTTAACGAGGAAACTGCCTTGCAGAAAAACCTCGGGACCTCGTCCAGTTTGAACACCGCCCAGTACAAACTGACTACAAACACTAGCCTACTATAAGACTTCGGTCTGGGATGTAGCAGAGACCAACTCAAGCCCACCAAGCGAATTGGCTATTGTCGCACTCCTTACGTCTCTAGATCCCCCACAGATCGTCACGCACTTGATTCCCCCAGCTGACGTCCTTTACAGGCCTAGGAGTTGCTTTGACCGCTGTCAAAGGCTTGTGTCAGCAATACTGGTTTTGCAACCTTACTGTTGACGTATGGTGTAACTGTCCTCTATCAGTTTACCACACACAAGATGACTTCCTTCGGATTGTTAAATCCAGGTCATACGGAAATCTACTTCACAAATCGGGGCTGACACGCAAACCAAGTAAGCAATGCCCAATTCGTATCTACCTCAGTTATACACGAAGAATCAATTAAGAAACTTGTATAACTGGAGCTAACTAGGTCTTACAACACCGAGTGCAGCCGTGTGTTGCTACCTTTCCAACCTTGTTGAGTAACGTATCAGTTCTTGAATAGCCGTATAGCAGAAGACACGGACTATGGAATAGACAAGAACGTGATCAGGTTACCAAGGTTACTGGTTAATCCGATTTCAACCAAAGATGGTTTCAATCTCCTACCTGTGCTTCCCAACTCTCAAGAGAAGTCTTTATAGTCGTAGGGAGTTCCCAGAGGAGCTGCAACCTATAGAGGATGACTATACCACAACAAGCATTCACCTAAGTGAAAAGAGTTTACGCTACCTTCCCTAAGGACCTTCAGTATGCTTGATGCTTGCGGTATTTGTCCGTAGACACCTCTAATTATGGCACTCAATAAGATAGGTTGCTTTGGAATAAAGCAATCAATTACTTGTCCCACAAGTTAGGGAAACTCTAAATTTGATAACCAAGTAATAGAGATTAATCTCAATTGGAATTCTTTTTAGAATTATCTGCCAAGTGTTTTGTTAGCTCAAAAACACTTCAAGATAGAAATCCAACAGACCAGAGATAATCTTATCTTATTGACTCATTGAGGATCGTTAGATGGAACACAAAAGAGTTTATGTTTTACACAAGTCCATCTAAGAGATAAAGGAGTTTTGGAATTTGACTCAGAGTGAAATTCTAGGAGAATTTTCACAAAATCCGACACCAGCAAGATGACTACCGTCAGGTTCACGTACTGGCACGTGAACAAAATAGCCATCTCGAACTCAGGGAATTTCTGAGTGTCTGGTACGCAGACCGGTTCGTGAACCGTGCGCCTGTCAGATTTCGTCAAATCTGGATTCCGCTGGAAGTACTGGGCTGAGCCAAAACTTAGACGTGTGAACGTCCTCAGCTGTGATCCATGGATTCTTTGCTCAAGAGTACTCCTTTAGATTCATCCATATCCAATTAACAGTTTGCAAGCAAACCATTGCAATTGACACATGGCACCGAATCTGTCTCATTTATTCTTGTACTCACAGTATTTGTGGGATCAAACACTGGTCATGACACACGGCCATGTTACACAAGAATACGATCTCAATCGCTATTATCACTACTAAAGTAGTCGACTATATTTCGAAAGAATAGATGAAGTAGAAATAGAAGAATATCCATAAAGTCATAACTCCTACTAACCTTTTGTCGATGAAGAATAATTGATGTCTTATTTGTCTTCACAGTCTTCGTCTTCAAGGTCTCTACTACTTTGTCTATATCCCAATTCCGAAATCTAAACTCTAGTAGGCTAAATCAAGAATTGAGTTTTGACACCTAAAACTGACAACTAGCTTGACATACCAACGCTAGTGGGTTTGACCGGACAATGCCCTAACAAATCCTACCCCAGAGGACACCACTCCAGTACACTCATACACAACCGGTTCAACACCATCTTGTGGAGAACAACCAACCGAGGTTGTCAATTTGAGTAATAATCCTTACTCTTTCATTATGTCAGATGACTCTGACTCAGATTTTGAAAGAGGTGCAGCTAAGGAAAGTAGTGGACTCATTAAGTTCATGAAATTTCAGGCTTCTGAAATCTCACAACTAAAAGCCAAGGTTAATTCCCTTTTGGATAAAGTCAATGAACAAGAATCCTTGGTTATGTCCCTAACCACCGAGATCTCACTACTAAAGGGGAAAAGTCATACGTCTGACCTTACACTGAAAAGTGGTAATCCTCAAAACCCCACCAGTTCACAATCTGAAAAATCTGAACTCATGATTGCTCATGAAAAAATTGAAGAGTTAACGGGAGAAATTGATCGGCTCAAATTAATCTCTGAAAAACCCAAAAACAATCAGTCGAGAAAAACAAGAACTCGTCGTGGTAAAACTGTTGGAACGAAGGTGACATCTTCAAGCACCTATGACAAGGTGACTAATTCCCCTCATCATTCTGATGATAACAGTACCCACAAAAAGAGTCCTAAAGAAGGTAAACATGAGAAATCATGTAGTTTCTGTAAAAAGAAAGGACACCTTCAGACTGAGTGCAATAGCCAAAGGAGGTCAAAACGAGTTGCTCAACTCCAGCACACATTGAATCTCGTATTAAAAAATATGTCTGAACTCTCTAAGTCTTACCCAGGGACAAGGTATAAGACAGATAAGAGAAGATCCTCACCTCTGACCAGAAATCATAGTAGAGCTATTCCATACTCTAGAAGGAAACCTCAGGAAATGGAGAACAGGATGCCTGTCTCAACCATGACCACTAAGAGGTGGACTTCAAAGAAGAGAACTCTGAGAGCAATCAACCTCGATCCTCCACTGATATGATTAGCCTGAATAATCTTAATAAGATGTTATCATGATATACCATGCTCAATGAAGACCTTGAAAAACAGGTTCATGGAGCTAGAAAATTATCTAGAAGTTCATCAGATACGGAGCCATATCTCGTTGATAATAATTTCTATGATAACTTTGGAGGAAAAAGAAGATCAAGGAGATCTAAACGAAGGTTTAGATCAGGTGAGTATCTCAATACTCACCCCAACGCTCAAACCTGAGTGTTGAACAATTTCCTTGTCTTAGTACTGAAGGATAAGGAAATGTGAGATCAGGGTAGAAAAAGAAACCCTGATGATGATCAGTACCACTCAGAATAGGCACCTGAGTGATCAAAGATGGTTAAGTCAAAAACCATATTGAGAAAACGCATAAAGATAATTATCCAGGCTGACGTGTTCGAAAAACTTGATATACACGGTTCACGAACCGTCAGAAATGTTTTTCTGTACAAAAACTCAATTACGCGGAACTCAGTATTTATCTGCGAAAAAGAGTCACTCAAATCTCAGAATAGATTACTTTATTGTTATCTAAAACACTAACACAAACCCAAGGGACTCTGGGTGTGTAAAATTGTGTGAGATATTTGAGTCAATCCCTTCTAGGTATTCCTATATAAATGCCACAATACTCGAGGTATAATTATTCAACTATTTTCTCTGCTATTCTACCTCTAAGATGGAGAAGTATAGCAATGCCAAAGGCTCTGAAGAGACAGAATGGGAAGAAGAGACTCTGGAGGAAGAGAAAGAATGTCTTACTTTTCATGATCGTCAGCTTGGGGTTTACTCCTTTGATGCTTACGAATATGAAAAACTGGATCAGAATGTTCAGATTTCATCTGCCATCGTCTTTCGATTCTTCATAGATTATGAAGCCACGAAAAACAACACAATGGATACTACAAGAAAGAATGCATTGTTCATGTCCCAGTTGGAAGCTATACAGAATGAGCTTGCTCTCATGAAAAGACGGATCAAGAAACTTGCTGACAACAAGTATTGTGAAGTCTGTAATGCCAAAAACTAATGGCTAGTCTTCCAGTAGCAATCCTAAATAAAGTTGCAAGACAACAACTTTTTGTTTAGATTTATCTTTCTTAGTAGATCAGATTAGTTGATTCCTTGTGAGAACTTGTTCTTACTTTTGCCTAAGGAATATAAACTAGATCTGAAAGTAGTTTGCCTTTTCATGCTTTTTAGAGTTTTTTCAAGCATGTACTACTTTATTTCATTAATAAAAGTTCTTTTTAGATGATTATTAATGATGTTTGCAATACTTGATTTGTCTACCTCAATCTTATTGCAACACATAGCTTTTTTCCATTGCCTCGGTAGTGATGCAAAGTTATGTCTATTTGCAAAAGTTATGCTTTTTCTCATGATCAAGAAACTTTTGATTATATGATTTTTAGGGTTTTCACAAACTCGGAATCATATACTCTTTTCCAAGAAATTGGCTAAGGAAAATAGATTGTAAAGAAAGCAAAACTGGATAACATTAAATTGTTTCTGTCCATGTTAGACTTTGTAAGTTGTTCTTTATTGAATAACACCACATGGGGGAGAGTTCTTAACTTGAACTTGCGCTTAATAACAAATCTTTTTGGGGAGCGTGGTTGTGGAATATTAGGAGAAAAGTGTATCTGTATTTCTCCAAAAGATGAGAACGCAGGAATCTTCGTTCTGATTTCCTAGTTATGCCATCTTTAAACTTGGTATCTGAGTACTTAGCTTAACCTATCTCATAGGTACTACTTTGTCATATTTTTGTGACAAATAGGGGGAGAATACATATGGTTCTTGTTCTTGTGGTGCATAACCATAGGGGAGAACGTCATGTGCTTACTCGTTGTGCTTTTACAAAGTATCAAGTAAGGGGGAGTAATTAAAGCTGATGTTTTTACCTGCAAAAACAAGTGTACCGTCTCTGGGTACTTTCGTAGTGCTCGGAGATCAAAGTCGAACAAGGCAAGCCTAAACCAAGGATGGCCGTTCCCGCCTTGGTTCGGTCACAGAGAGGATAGAGGTTGGTCTAGGGAGGGAAACAGCGAAGAAACTTGAGATCAGGTTGAAGGTGAGTTTTTGGGTGTTTGAGTTCAAGATTTCCGTCGTGAAGTCGACTAGAAATCTCCAAGGCTAGAACGAGTTTAGATTCTCAGGTGTTTTTCTCTGAGGCTCTGTGTGTTTTCTGGATATTCTTGGTGTTCTAGTTGTTCTGAACGTTCTGCCTTGGAAGATAGAGGAAGCCTCTATTTATAGTTTGAACTCACCCTGATCTCTCGACAGAGAAGGTGGACGTCGTGGAAGAGTGGAGGAGTGGAGGACATGCGTTAGTTTCTGTAACTGCCTGAGTTTTGTAGAGCATGCCCACTCGTGCCATCTTCTCGTAACTGCCCACCATCTCCATCAGTTTCTTTCAACTGCCATAGACCGCCAGACCAATACCCCTAAAGTTATCCCCCCGTGTGATGTTTTGATATATCGAGCGAGTGATACGCGGATATTGCGTAGTTGAGTTGAGCAGAGTCGTATGACTAAGTGTTGCGTAGTTGCTTTGAACCAGGAAGTAATTGCGTGGCTATGGCCATGATTTTGGCCAAGAGTAGGTATGGCGCCATGGCCTTTTGGCCAAGGCAAAACCTCTTGTGGTGCCATGAATATGGCGCCATGGCCTATGGCCGTGTCTTGGACAGGCCA
>JAJJMA010262393.1:0-11541 GCA_023529015.1 Papaver nudicaule | reverse complement strand
TAGTAGGAGTTATGACTATTATGGAAATTCTTCTATTCTACTTATTCTATCTTTCGAAATAGTCGGCTAGTTTAGTAGAGATACTAATAGCGATGGAGATCGTGTTCTTGTCTACATGACCATGTGTTATGTTGGTATTTGTTCCCACGAATACTAAGTTTACAAGAATGCAAGAGATATATTCGATACCATTTGTCCATAGCAATGGTTTGCTTGCAAACCACTTGTTGGATATGGGTGAATCTAAAGGAGTACTCTTGAGCAAGAGTCCAGTGGATTATAGCTGAGGGTGTCTAACACGTCTAAGTACTGGCCCAACCCAGAACTTCCAGCGGATCCAGTTAAACCCTAATTCTGAACTAAGGCGGTTCACGAACCGGTTCGTGAACAGTGACTTGGGATTTTCTCCTGAGTTCCAATGCATCAATTTGTACACGTACATGTACGTGAACCACAGATTCGATGTATCTGGCCGGAATTCAGAAGGGCGGTTCACGAACCATCCAAGGTGAATATTCTCTGGGATTTTCACACGGGTTAAACTCTGACTCCTTTATCTCTTAGTTGGACTTGTTTATCACGAAATATCGTTTGTAGTCCATCTAACGAATCTCAATGAGTCAATAAGATAAAGATTATCTCTGGTCTGTTGGATTTCTATCTTGAAGTGTTTTTGAGCTAACAAAACACTTGGCAGATAAATGTTTAATGAATTCCAATTGAGATAAATCTCTGTTTACTTGGTTTGCAAGTTAGGGTTTCCTAAACTTGTGGAACAAGTAACTAGTTGCTTTATTCCTAAGAAACTTATCTTATTGAGTGCTATAAATAGAGGGTTAAGGGACGAAAAACCGCAAGCATCAAGCATACGTGAGATTTCTCTGTGGAATTGATCGTAAACTCTTTTCACTTCGGTGAATGCTTGTTGTGGTATAGTCATCCTCTATTAGGTAGCAGTTCCTCTGTGGGAATTACCTAACGACTATAAAGACTTCTCTTGAGAGTTGGGAAGCACAGGTAGATAACGTACCTCTGTGGTTGTTATCAAATTTACCTGTAACCTCAGTAACCTAATGTTGATGGTGGTTTTTGGCGAGGAGGTCACGGGAGTAATTTCGCATCAATTTCTGGCATCCTGGAATAACTCGAGATAAGGTATGAATTTATTTTTACAATAGGGATAAGATATTTTGGTTGCCATTAGCCATATTTTGATATCTCACGACCCTAGCCTAGTAGCATGGTCCATATCCCTAGCCTATACGTAAAAAATACCTATGCATGCGCGTTAGCCTAGCTCATGCTCGAGCCAAAGCCTAGGCAATTCACGCCACAAGCTTTGGGTATCCACGACCATCTCCTTGGCCTAGCTTTGGATGTCCACGCCACTCCCTTGGCCTAACTTTGGGTATCCACATCTTTTAGCTCGCCTAACCCTTGGAGGCCCACGACCACTCCTTGCACTAGCTTTTGGACGCTCACGGCCACAACTTGACCTGATTTTAGGTGTCCACGCAATCCCTAGCCTAATCCTTATGCTCACGGCAATCCCTTGCCTAATCTTTGGACGCTCATGGCATTCTCCTTGCCTTAATTCTTGGAGGCCCACGACCATCGCCCTGCCTTAGCCTTCGGATGTCCACGCCATTAGCTTGCCCTAACCTTGGATATCCACGACCATTAGCTTGCCTTGGCACTTGGGTGCCCACGCCACCTCCTTGGCCTGATTTTGGATGCCCACGGCCATCCTTGCCCTTAGTTTTTGGGCATCCACGTCTATAGCTTGGCTTTATCTTTGGATGCCCACGACATCACTCTTACTTAACTTCTTGGGGGCCTTGCGCCACCCCTTGCCTAGTCTTTGGATGCCCACGCATCCCTCTTGCTTAGTTTCTTGGATACCCACGGCCATGCCCTAGCTTATTGCTTGGAGGCTCACGGCCATGACTTGGCCAAACTTGTGGAGCTCCACGGCTATGCCTTGGCCAAACTCTTGGAGGCCCAAAGTCATGCCTTGGCCAAACATTGGAGGCCTTATGGCCATGCTTAGCCTAATTTATGGGGGCCTTATGGCTTTCCCTCGCCTAATTTGTGGAGGTCTTATGGCTTCCTCTCGCTTGTACTCATGGAGGTCCATGACCGTCTTCTCTCTCACGGATATCTTTGCTCTCTTAGAGCTAGAGTATATCTTTTCCTAGCCTCCCCTCTATTTATGGGTCCCACTGATCCAAGTCCTAGAGGATTATGGATTTTATTGAGTCCATAATACTCTAGTTTCCTAATCAAATTCGGAAATCTGGCAGATTACGAATTTCTTTGAAGGATGATTTTTACAGCCCAATCCGTGAACAATTAGGAGGCGCTTCCTTCACGAAAGTTTTTCCTCTATGAGTCCCCTATAACATACTAAAATTTCGGGATTTTACCAAATATAGGCTGGCCTGGGTGATTTTATGAATGGATGACATGCAAGCTGTCCAGAAATCTGAAAATAACGTAATGTTATGGCTTATCCTTTTACGTCCTATGCCTAACTTCCTAAAAGGATTATTATGCCATGTAACATGCTTATTATTATTATTGTGGCATATATTTAGGTCTTGAATTGGCAATGCTTATGCATTCTTGATGATGGCTACGTTGTGATAGCATCATTCGTCTGTTTTTCCTGATTATGGACTTGCTTCTATAAATCAGTGCTATAATTCTTAATCATGGCTCATGGCTATGACTTATATTATTTTGGACATTCATATGTCTTCATTACTCAGAGAATTGGTGCATTACATGCCACAAGCCAATTTCTCATATTTATGGCAAATCGAAAGTCGTATTTACTTGACTATTGCCACAGAGAGTTGCTGAAATCCTCTCAGTCTAAACGGCGATTTCATAGCTCAATCCTTAGACTTATCTTATCTTATCAGTCTAAATGGCGGTTGCATGGCTCAATCCTTAGACTTATCTCATTGGTTTAAATGGCGATTGCCCGGCTCAATCCTTAGACCAAACTTAAAAGAGATACACAAGCTTATCGCTTAATTCTCTATTTTTTATGTGAAGTCCTGAGTTTACCAGTAATTGGTACGACTTTACACTTAGTCATCTTTGACTTAACAATATTCAATACTTAACAAATCTTACGAGAATCAAGGTTAGTTACATGGGGGGATATTCTTTAGGGTTTTGGTTTGGCGGTCTACGGCACGTGTGATTGCAACGGCTCAATCACTCAACGGAAAAGACACTAAGTCGTGTGAACGTTGCTGGAAATATGGGATAAGGTAGTGGGTTGTTACTCTTCCCTATTATTAGGCGCAAGACTCTTAACAACTGACCTCACTCATTCCTCACTCCCACTCTTCCACTTCTTCCACTTCTTACGAGATCAGTTGGAATTCTATTGTTATAAATAGGTCACTCGACCAATTTGGAAAGACAGTTCAAGTTCAACAGAACAAACAGTTTAATTCAGTGCAAGTATAATCAATTTGTCTTATCGATAATTGATTAACTCTTCTCATTCAGCATTCAATATCAAGTGAGAACTGAATATCCATTCTTATTTAGCAATTCAATCATCAACATCACAGAAATTATAGCAATTCTCTGATCTCATCTTTCTCTGCTTCCCTCCCTAAACCAACCCTATATCCTCTTCTTGTAACTGAAGCAATACTCGAACGGCCATTTTTTGGTTTAGGCGAGTCTTGTTCGATCTTGACCTCTCGAATACCATTACAATCTTTTATTACATCATCATACTTCACACTTTACCCCTCAGATTCTCTTTATTGTTTTACACCTAAAACACCTAATTACGTTCTTGTCTATTCCATAGTCCTTCTCTTCTGCTATAAGGCTATTCAAGAATTGGTTAAGTTACATAAAGGTTAAAAGGAAGCAACGCACAGCTGTACTCGTTGTTGTAAGACCTAGTTAGCTCCAGTTGTATAATTTTCTTAAGTGATTCTTCGTTTACAGCTGAGGTAGAGACAAGTTGGGCATAGTTTACTCGGTTTACTTGTCAGCCCCCGCTTGTAAGTAGATTTCCGTATGACCTGGAGAAATCCGAAGGAAGTCACTTTGTGTATGTCAAACTGATAGAGGACGGTTCAAACATACAGTTGATAATTGAGGTTGCAAAGCCGGAATTATTGACACAAGCCTTTAACAGCGGTTAAAGCAACTCCTAGGTCTGTAAAGTACGTCAGCTGGAGGAATCAAGTGCGTGACGATCTGTGGGAATCTAGAGACGTAAGGAGTGCGACAGTAGCCAATTCGCTTGGAGGGCTTGAGTAGGTCTCTGCTACATCCCAGACCGAAGTCTTATAGTAGGATAGTGTTTGTAGACACTTTGTACTGTGCGGTGTTCTATCTGGACGAGGTCCCGAGGTTTTTCTACAAGTTGTAGTTTCCTCGTTAAAAAAAATCTCTGGTGTCTTGTGTGCTTTACTTTCCGCATTAGTAAGAAAATATGGTTGAAACCAGGAGGCAGAGTTCAGATAACACAAATTCTCCAAATATCACTAGTGGTCCCACGATTTCATCTACTGCAAGTGGGGTCAAAAATACCCAAGTTAGTGGCGCCATCACCTCTGCTGGCCCCACCACCCAAAACGTGAACCCTATCACAACCAGAAACCCTAATTTTGTGTCTGCCTCAACCCATATAGGGTCCACCTTATCCTCTTCTCCCTTGGGCGTGTTATCCCCTATGGTGGGTTCCACCACGCCTACCCTATCCAATATCACGTCCCCCCTATCTCATATGGTGGAGACTACCAATACCACTATCTCTCCTACTCCTTACACTCCTATTTCAAGCCGCACAGAAGCTTTTCTCTTCGGGTCCCACACAAGAGAAACAAGGAGTACTGAAGACTCACCTAGCATCATGGATCTCATGAAGAACCAACAAGATCTAGCCTTAAGTCAGAATAATATGGTGAAAACCCAGATGGAGCTGCTGACTTGCTTGAGGACACTTTCAGAGAAGCTAACGCCTCCAACAAACCCAGGGTTTGCACGTGCAGATCCCCTAGCTCATTCCAACAGGGCGGGTCCTTCTCAGATTCATGTTATTTCTGATGATCAAGACACTCTGTCCACACCACACGTGAGCCAAGCACGAGTTTTCAACACAACTTTGTTACTCGTGAAGATTTACAGAATCTCTTGCAAGCTCAGAGCGTGGAGAATTCATATTTGTTTCATCGTCATCAACCTCCATATCCAATTGAAATTCAACGTGAGTCTCTTCTTGAAGGATATGTCACGCCTTCATTCTCGATGTATAAGAGTATTGGGAATGCCCGATAACATATATCTCGCTTCCTAGAATCATTGGGAATACATGAAAGAAATCAAGTTGTATGTCTCAAAGAATTCTCGAAATCTCTGACGGGAAAGGCATACACTTGGTATAATAATCTAGCTCCCAACATTATTCTCAGCTGGAGCCAGATGGTTAATGCTTTCCTCAAGAAGTATTTCTTTGTGTCTGAGCAACTCACTCTCTCCGATTTGGGAAGACTTTATCAGCGAAACAATGAACATCCAAACGATGATGTAACGAGGTTCAGGACTCGTTCAGTGGATTGCAATGATCCAAACGTGACAGAGCTGTAGTTAGTGGAGCTTTGTATCAATGGAATGATACCAGTATATCGGGCCTTATTGGAGAATCTGGATATTAATAATTTCACCAAGCTCCATAAGTCCGCCAAACGATCCGCCACTACTGCACCTGCATTACTAGAAAGGCCCAGGCCTGTAAAAGCTGAAGAAAGTCGTGGTGAAACACGTGCCAGCAAGCGACTCGTCAACAAGCAATATAGCTCTCTTCCCTCAGTTCATGCTGTCACTGAAGGTGTTAAGAGGAATGCGCCTAGTCCTGAGGCCCCACAATTAAAACGTGCGGCCCCAACTCAATATCAGGTTCCTGCGCAGGTCCCAGCTAATAATCCTGCACCAAAAGCACCACGACAACCAAGGGAATTCCCTAAAATTCCTGATTTCCCATGTACTACGAATGAAGTGATAGAGCTCCTGGAAGCATGGATTCAAGATGGTGCTGTCAAGTTACCTCATGTACGGAGAGAGCCTACGACACAAGAAATGACTGATCCAAAGTATTGTCATTTTCATCGATTTGTCAATCATCCCACCAGCGAGTGTCATCGACTCAAGCAAATCTTCAACGAAAAGATCGAGTCAGGAGAGTTGAACTTGGGGACTGAGGGCGTGCATAAGAATCCACTTCCTCAGCATCAACCTCAACGTCAACATCAACCCAACATTCGAAATTTCACCATCTCCGGAGAATCCGTCAAGCAAACTGCTAATTATTTACTGGAGAATTTATGCGAGCTCTTGCATTATTCTAGAAGTCAGCGAAGAAATATTTTCGCTGCCCTCAGCTGGATTGTTAGCGGCAAAGAACTACCTGTACCTGAAAAAGTTCAGCCAAAGCCTGATGAAGTCACACCAGAGATGATGGCAGGAGAACGTGTTCCAATACCAATTATCTCTGCTCGTCTCGAAGGTACAAATTTTAAGAAAGTTCAAATTGATGCTGGTGTTATGGTTAATTTAATCCCAATCAAAACACTTCAAGCAATTGGGATTTCTCGACGGGATGTCATCTACTATCCCACAGTGACGAAAGATTCAAAAGGAAATCTTCAAGATATATAAGGTCATGTTACTTTGGATCTGAGGGTGGACTCTGCTCGCACCAAAACCAAGTTTCATGTAATCAAAGAGGATGAGGAGCACGACATGATCTTAGGACGTCCCTGGCTCCATGGGAAGAGATTTGTACCTACAATCTCACATGTAATCATCAAGGGCCAAGAGTTCATGTTTGACCAAGAAAGCTGCAACGTGGGAAAACTAGAGTACCGCGTGGGGTCCGAAACTCTGGTGATATTCAAAGAGGTATGTGAAAGTGATTTGAAATACTTTATTCAGAATTATTTAGTTCATGTAAATCCTATCCAACGTGTCCCCACACAAGGATTGGATAATTCTCCGACATGGGGACTTGATTGCATCAAGTCTATCAAACCCTCTGAGGCACCTCATGAGGAAATCAAGGCCACTTCCAATAGGTGGGTCCGGGTAAAGCAACGGTCTTATAGGCGAAAGACACCTGAGAATGTCATGGGTTCCTAAGGCTGCTTTTCAAGAAGGAGATAAGGTTATGCGACGCACTAACCGAAAAGTAACTTCTATTCCGGGGTCCACAACAAACTGGGAGGGACCTTATGTTATATCTCGAGTCATGCCTGATGCGCGATACATGATAAGTGCAATACATGAGAGGCTCTCAAACATGGTGGTCAATGGCAAATGACTCAAGAAGATATGAAGATTCACTAGAGTTTATTTATTTCCTGTAATTTCAATTCCTCCAAAATAAAAGTGCAAGCAATCTCTTGCCTTTTAACAATTCAAAAAGAATTCAAATTCAAAACCTATGAGTTCAAAATAATCAATTCCTACAAACCTTTGTTCATAAAACCAAGCAAAATAAAATTCTACTGAGAAAAAAGTTTTGCTCCTGAAACCATTCAGAAACAACCATCTAATGAAGATTTCGCTCCTTCATCAGTTGTCTTCTTTATAAGAGCAATATGAGCAGTCTTCCTCTTCACCTCTTCAGTTAACTTACGAAGTTCCTCAGTCATGGCAACATGGTTTCTCTCTTCTTGCTTCACCAAATCATGGGTGAATCGACCAACAACAACGCGCCTCAATCGAACGTATTGGATTCTCGCCTGAAGCCAAAACAAATTGAGTTCGAATGTCTTGAAGATATCAATCAACTCTTCTACCTCATTCAATGCCTCGTTAGTCACGTCTCTCAGCGGGGTAGCCTCCATCTTTGAAATCGCGTTCATAAGGTCGGTTACAATACCAACACATGTATGGAAGCAGGTACTTCTTCCAGCAATGACGAAGTGATCATGACGATTCCATATATTTTCATACAGTGGGACGTGTCTCTCTGGGACATTAAATCCTCCCACTAGTATATGACCAGGGAGAGTCGTTTCATGATGAGGGCTATATGCCAAACCGGCATGAGGAAACTCAAGAAGAGCCCACTCAGTTGGAGCATTTCCACCAGCAATGTCGGTATTCTCAGAGACTTGTGTTTCTTTGGCGACAAGCTGAAAGAATGGTTCGAAGCAAGCAGAAGTTTAATAATATGTTTCAAGCTATATAATGAAATCTTAGCATAAGAATATTATCAAATTTACCTCGGCATTGGGAAGATTTCGTCAGCAACATTGTCAAAATCCTTATTAAGGTTTTGGCTCTCACTGATCTTTTTACCGAAGAAGTAGCTGTCATTCGTTTCTTCTTTATCCCCAGAATGCTGCAAGAGCAAACAAGTTGAGAATAAAATACTGAATATTTTATTTTCGGATTGAAGGAGTTAACAAAAGGTAACTTGTGTTACAAAATACTTAGGCCCTGTGGAGTCTCCACTTTTATTCTGCTCAGTAATCATGTCACTGGATTTGGGCGGTGTATTCGGAGTCGATTTTTCAAGCACTGGGTTCCGCTCTAAGGGAACAAATGAAAACTTCTCAACTCCTGTAGCAGGTCCATCCTACATCAAATAAAGAAGAAAAGTCATTGAAAGAAGATATATCAAAGGATTCACGACGTTATTTTGAAGAAGTAATTTTCTGACGTCTGAATTCTTACGAAGAACGGTGAAAAACTCAAAAGATGTACAAATCCTAAGAGATATGAAGAAACTTCCTTCACGAGAGTTGTTCGTATGGATATTTAATATCACGTGCTAAAAGGGCTTAATTTTTGGAACAATCTACTAGCCGGAATGATTTTTCTACTGAACAGCGTACAGACTGCAACATTCCTGGACGTGGCGTCACTTTGTGACACATGAAATAACGAGCAAAAATGCATGAAATTCAGATTTTCTTTTTCGAGGTGAAAGCTACTGAAGTCCTTTTTCTAAATTGGGGTCAATCATCGAAATCCGTCATCGGATGAAGATTCTACGTTCATTCTCGTAACGTGACTCAAAACAGGAAAATCTGACGGGATTTTTACTTTCACACTAAAAGTAAAAATATAAGCAATGGAATGAAGTCTTACCTTCGCCCAATCTTGTGTATTAAGATTGGGGACTTGTTTATCGTTTAAGAGGTTCATCATGGAGCTATCCTTCCCTTGGAAAAGTGATGATTCTCCCGAAAGATGACTACCGAAAGATAAAGACATTTGTGCTGCGGAACTGGCGAACTTCGAGCTAGGCGATGAATGTTGCTGCACAAGATATGGTGATAAAGCGTCAAAATCATCATAAATAAAGCTTATACAAGCATTCAAAGTTCGAGGTAATTACCAAATCATTCATGTCTCCTATTTTACGCTTAAGAGTGATATATTTAAGTAAGAGGAGCGGTTCCAAGTCTTCTTTGGAGGGAACTGCCCGTACTTCTTTTGGGGAGGCCATGAAATCTCTATATAATTTTATCTGGTCGTCCCAAAATCGCATGCCTTCTTCAGTGATTGACGGTACTCTTTCTCCTGAGAGGAATAATACGGGACTGAGCAATCTGGTATGATATCCTTGCATATTCTTTGGAGGAGCACCTCGCTGTGATGGAACATCCTGATCAAAACCCATCTGACGAGCTCCCCGGTCAACATTATATGCCCTGGTAATGTATCATCCTGATTCACTAATACCAAGAACATAGCCACTACAACAGCTGATCATGAAAACCTGCTCCGCATCAGTAAGGGGTCCCTCTACAGAAAGAACCTTTGCTGGAACATTATTTGGAGCGTCACCAAATGAGCGAAGTTGAGCTACACCTTCGGGAATTAAGGTCCATGGACGAAAAACCACTGCTGTCTCGTCGTCCATAAATACAAGAAAATCCTTTGAGATAGGTTTGTTCATCCAGCAAACAATTCGAGCCTGGTCTGACAAAGATTTATCTTTGGAAGACAATTTTGGGGCATAGCCAGGATAATGCTCATACATCCAAGCTTGTACGAAGTTCGTTGGTACAAATGTCTCAATCTTTGCAGCGCCATTCGAAAGTTTCATATTTGCTGATAAAGTAGAAAGATGGGTATACAGAGTACCAAGGAATAAAGAGCCAATAGGAACAGGAGTACCTTGGACCAATGCTATGGCGTATGGAATAAGCGTAAGCTTCAACTTCTTGTAATCATGAAGATCTTCAAAGACGTCCTTTGATAACCAGAGTAAGAGAAATGCAGCAATGGACAACACTGAAGCACCGTCATTACTGGGTTTTGTCCAGTGCATCATCCACGAAGCATACGCATTGTCGTGCTTGTTCAGGGTTTCAGCAATGATGATTAACCGAGCCTGCACCTCTCTTTCATCTGCATTCAAGCTAATTCTGAGCTATCCATTAATTGGGAGTCGGAATAACGCTGCTACGTCTTCCAGTGTAATTACAAGATCTCCCCATGCGATTATGAAGGAGTTTGTACCACTACACCAACGGGTCAGAAAAGCAACTAAAGCACATTTATCTCTAATTACGAAGGAATTATCCGAACTCTTTACAGCATGAAAGATTCTGACATTCTTAAAGATGTCCTTAATACATGGGATATCAATTGTATTCTGAAGATACATAGACCATGAGTTAATTTGCTTCTGCGGAGAACGAAAAACGATACTGGAAGCACTAAAATCACCTCTCTGCAGGCGAAAGCGAGCTACCCGTGATGGGATAATAGCCATTGGAGAATTAAAATTGCTTGGAAGAATTTTAGCTTGATCCTGGGAGATTGCAACTCGAGCTAAACATGCCAGGCGAACTTCAAATTCATCGTTGACATGAGGGATCTCTCTTACAGTTGTGGTAGATGTAACTTCATCACCGGCACGAGAAGAACTATGGGATTCATTGTCAGTCATCTTAATCTTCCAGTCTACAAAATACTGTGTTTATGAAAGGGGAAGAACAAGTTCAAGAGGAAGGATAATATTCACGTAAAAAAAAGGGAAAATCTGTGTGATGAATATATCACGCACGCACGGTTTTCTTGGGAGAGTCCTAACCTACCTAGGATTGGATATTGTTTAAGCAGGCTTGGTCTTTAGGCCCCGTTTGGACTCCATGTTTGTGGATAAGGCTTCTATGCGGATGCGGCTGGTCCATCAACTTGTGCTCACCCTGGAACACTCACGGTTCCATGCTGCGAAGGGGGACTTAATGTTGATGGTGGTTTTTGGCGAGGAGGTCACAGGAGTAATTTCGCATCAATTTCTGGCATCCTGGAATAACTCGAGATAAGGTATGAATTTATTTTTACAATAGGGATAAGATATTTTGGTTGCCATTAGCCATATTTTGATATCTCACGACCCTAGCCTAGTAGCATGGTCCATATCCCTAGCCTATACGTAAAAAATACCTATGCATGCGCGTTAGCCTAGCTCATGCTCAAGCCAAACCCTAGGCAATTCACGCCACAAGCTTTGGGTATCCACGGCCATCTCCT
>JAJJMA010262379.1:0-15125 GCA_023529015.1 Papaver nudicaule | reverse complement strand
ATCTTTGTACAAACTACATGATTTTTTATCCAACCCCGGATGATATAAAACGAGATCGTTTAAAGTAAATGAGCCACTATTGTGGACTACTGTCAGTGCAGAATTCAAATTAGATAGACGTACTTCCAAAGTTGCGCATAATCAGAATACGTTGTGGTCATGTTGGAGAAAATACACCAAAGTCCATGAATTTATATCTTTGTACAAACTACATGATTTTTTATCCAACCCCGGATGATATAAAACGAGATCGTTTAAAGTAAATGAGCCACTATTGTGGACTACTGTCAGTGCAGAATTCAAATTAGATAGACGTACTTCCAAAGTTGCGCATAATCAGAATACGCTGTGGTCATGTTGGAGAAAATACACCAAAGTCCATGAATTTATGCACTTGGGGAGATTGATCAAAGCTCATTATCCGGAAGATACTGATGGTGAAAATATGGCAAGGACTCTTAAGGAATGGCGACGATGTAAAGGAAAGAAATTCAAGTACGACCGACATTGCCGTCTCCTCAAAAGTTTTCTTACTAATCTTTATGTGGGTTGAGAAAAGTTCGTCAAAGACAGTATTAAATAGCCTTATATTCTGGATTAACACAGTCCTTTATCTTTGGTAAAGGTCGAACTACCACAACTATCGGTGTTCGACCTTTACCAAGATAAATAACTGTATTTTTTTTAAACTGAATTGTATTGAAAAAAAAAACTATGCAAATATTACAAATTTGCTCTCAAATCAGAAAAGTTGCATAGTATACATTACTCTACAACAAGGCAAAAGAAAATTTAAAACTATGGTGGTTTCCTAGTAAAGAGACCATCCCAACTGAACATCCACTCTGCAAAAGTATGTGTGATGTCTGGGTTGAATACCTTAGTTCAAGAGTACACCACATCCCTTATGTTGTACACCAGTTGATCTGTAGTTTGCGAGTTTTGTGAGAAGATATGGTTGTTCCTCTCTTTCCATACCTTCCACAACGCTGCGTGTAACAAAAATCTCTATATATATTCTATGAACCCAAAAATCGCTCCTTAGGCCATTTCTCCACCAACTCCTTGAGACTACAAGGCATAACCCAACTCCATCAACTGTTTACAGGAATGATCGAATCCCAAATATCCTTTGTGTAGTTGCAGTCCAGAAATAGATGGTTGACTGATTCTAATGTCGTGCAACACAGTTTACATCTCCCTGTTGTCACAATGCCCCTGGCCAAATTATCTCTCGTTCCAACTTTGTTTAGGTACGACTGCCAAACACACAAAAAAACAAATCCGTAATGGTATTCTGGAATACCAAATAAAACCAATGTTTATGCAAGGGTTAATTTCAATCAAATCTCGTTCTTTCAGCAACAATTTATAACAATCTTTCACAGTAAAAACACCTTTAGCAAACTTCCACTTCACACCACTCTGAGACGATAAAAAAATAGAAGGATCACTCCCCAATTTAAGCAGTATACTACACAGTTCATTAACTTCTACGCCTCTTAAGACCCTTCTGACAGTTATGTTCCATTCTAGGCCATCAACAATGGTTACGTGATTTTGTATAGTACCCTTTCTATCTGCTGCAATTTTTGCAAGAAGAGGAAAGATTGGTTAATTTTGTTTTCTCTTATATAGAAAAGATTCCAACATACATCATATTTCTTAGATTTTTTACAGCATCATATTTCTTAGATATTTTACATCATATATTTTCACAAAATAACAAAGGGGCATGTTCTCTAGGTTCCATGGGAATCGAATACATAAAAATCGACTTGGCGAAAAATCTCTGCCTATCTTGAAACACTGGTTTATCTTCTTCAGGAACTTCAGTTTGTTGCTCTCTTAGTATCTTTGAACCCTTATTGAATTTTTTCAACTGAAGCAACTTCCATTCGATACATTCTTTGTATGATTATCCTGGATTTTTACCAGTTTTGATAACTTTCAAGCTACCTTTCGGTTGCACTTTCATATTTCCTTTGCCATTTGCTTGAACTTTCAGATTTTCCTTGCCTTTTGCTTGATCCCTTCTTTGCCATCTAGCTGGAACCTTGACCTCTTTAATTTCCAAAACTTGAATTCTCCTCTGTTTTTTGGATTCCTCTATTTTTTTTTTGTATCCCTCAAAGTCAGCGGCTTCTCTTACAACTCCGCACCAATCAAGAAATTTGAATGTTTCTCCCATTTTAAAAATAGAGTGAAAAAGAGCAGAAGAGAGTACAAAAGAGCTAAAGAGATCAGAGTGAAATTTTTTGGTGTGATTTTCGATTCAAGTTTTACCGTATTTTGTAGCAGATGGTAATTATATTGGATACAAATTTTTTACCATTGAGTAGATGGAAAAACCATCGCTGATAGTATTTCCATCGAGGTGATGGAATTTCCAAAGAGGTTCCATCGATCCCGATGAAATTTCTGTCGACACCACTGCCATAGTTTGGGTTTGCTAGTCCACCTAGGATTGCAAAGGGGAAAGTTCTCTAGGCTCCATTGGAACTGGCCTAATAAACCTAGTCGGATATGAACTCTTTTTTTGTTTTTTTTTTAATGATAAGGTTGGAATCCAAAATTTTGTGCAAAAATGAAAAGATGTTAAAGGGTTTAAGGCCCATATGTGTGTGGCCCATGTAGAAGCCTAAGTTTTCCCTTCTTGTTGTATATAAAGGAGTACTTACCCTAGTACACCACTGACTATTTTCACCGACGACACTTGAAAACGTTATCAGCAAGATGCTTCAACCCTAGCTGCGGCCGACATTTTTTTTTTACTTTGTTCATCACTAAATTGCAAAGGAATCTACATATACTTCTCTTGGTTTTTCTCAACCCTTGCTGGCTTCATACAACAACAGCGCAATTTCATCATCAAGAACCAAGAAGGAAAACTGATGAACACCGTCAAAAACCACTGAATCAAAATCAAAAGCGAATGATAAGATAAGTTTAATTTTCTTCTTACCATCTAAATTCATCTTTGATTCTTAATTTTTTGATTTCAAATCGATTCTTAACTAGCTTATTTCCCTGGTTTATTTGGGGGCGAGCCCAAATTTAATAGGGGCGAAGGCTAATCCAAAATAGGGTTACAATGAAGTAAAAAGGTCATCCCATATGAAATATATTTTTTAAATACAAAACAACCCTTGATTAGTAGAGATTAATGATATGATTAGATGTTAACTAAATTTGATTAGCAAAAATTAATGATATGATTAATTCATCACCATCATCTTCATCAAGACTATCTCCATTATCAAAAATCATGATGATCTTCATCAATTTTCGGTCATCAATAATCACTATCATTCTTCACATTCAAAACAAACATTCATAATCCATAGTTCTTCGTCCCTACTAGCTATTTAATCACTACTACATATCCAATCTATCTAAGATTTTAAAAAAACCAAAAAACTTCATTGAATCGATGAAACATAGACTTCAAATTAACCTAGAATCGTCAAGGTTTTGTTTTAAACATGTCAAATAATCACTATAATTGAATGATGCTCCAATGAGGGGTTTAGTTCACTAAAACACTATGATTTATATGAAAAATACTCAATTTTTTCAAGTTACAGAGACAATCGTCAAGGTCGATGATATAATCATGACGATTGTTCTTGACTGTTGAAAAATCGTCATGGTTATATCATCGACCTTAACGATTTTTCATGTTTTTTCCCCAGAGATTTCATGATTTAGACAAAGGAAAATCAAGAAAAAAACCAAAAAATTTGTCAAGGTTTTGAAGGTTTTCCTGACGATTTTTTGTTTTCGCAATGCTTATAAACGTTGCAAAAAATTAGACCGTAACTAACAGATTTAGCAACGTTTATAAGCGTTGCGAAAACCGTGATCAAAAAAATCGTCAAGGAAACCTTCACAACCTTGATGGTTTTTTTGGTTTTTTTCTTGATTTTTCTTTGTCTAAATCATGAAATCTCTGGAAAAAAATTATGAACAATCGTCAAGGTCGATGATATAACCATGACTA
This sequence comes from Papaver nudicaule, assembly GCA_023529015.1. NCBI lineage: Eukaryota > Viridiplantae > Streptophyta > Magnoliopsida > Ranunculales > Papaveraceae > Papaver > Papaver nudicaule. The sequence continues at coordinate 11,122 of JAJJMA010262379.1, read as the reverse complement.
TTTTTCAACAGTCAAGAACAATCGTCATGATTATATCATCGACCTTGACGATTTTGTCGCTGTAACTTGAAAAAATTGAGCATTTTTCATACAAATCATAGTGTTTTTAGTGAACTAAGCTCCTCAATGGAGTATCGTTCGATTATGTTTGACCAACCATCTTTGTATTGTAAGTTAATCAACAAACCAAGTTTCAAAATCCGAATTTTGAAGTTGTTAAAGTTTAATTTGGATTTTAGAGATGAAGAAATGAAATAGAGAGAAGAAGATTGTTTGTTGTTAATGATATAGAGAAGATAGTTTTTGTTTGAGTGTTTTTTATTAGTTTTGTAGTAAAATTAGTAGTAAAATTAGTGTTCCGAATTTTGAAGTTGTTAAAGTTTAATTTTTTTTGGATTTTAGAGATGAAGAAATGAAGTAGAGAGAAGAAGGAGTCCGGCTATAACGAGGGCGACCTCATAACTCAAAAAATGAGGTCGCACCTCAGCGCCGTTGGATCATGATCCAACGGCGCTGAGGCATCAAAAAAAAAAAAAACGGATGAGAGAGACAGAGATGCAACGACGTGAGTTATGCGGTTAACCGCGTTATAGCCGGACTCGAGAAGAAGAGTGTTTGTTGATAATGATATTTGTTTGAGTGTTTTTTGATTAGTTATGTAGTTAAATTAGTAGTAAGATTAGTATATGGACTTTTTAGTATTTGCACAAAGTTTTAACACCCCTTATAAACTGGGGTGGGATATTTGAAGTAGTGCTCGCCCCTATTAAATTTGGGCTCGCCCCCAAATTTGCCAGGCTTATTTCTCCGATTTCATTTAGAGATTTTATTTCTCTGATTTCATTTAGAAATTTGTCAAAATAAATTTTATAGGGTTTTTGAATCGAATCTCAATTTTACGATAAAATATATATGTAGTAAGTTGAAAATTTGAGTTCAGATCTGAACTCAACACATCTAATTATCTATTACCCATATGCTTGATTTGAGTTTTGTTAATTTTTCGACTAAAACCTGATGTTGATACTTGTTCCAGTTAAGAATCTATCTACAATAAGATAAAATTGGCTTCGATGACATGCTTCTTGCGGCAATCTGGCCATTAGTTACAGTTTCATCGTGTTGGGTAGCGATGAGAACAACGTGGACCCTAAGTGGGATCGTAGCATCGTTGTCATTTCTGCATTCAACTGTCACGTGGGTCTTCCCATCAGGCCAACCAAGCACAGCAGCACCGTTGATCTTCATCGACACAAAGATAAATTTACCCATCTTTCTTTTAACTTTGAATTAAATATGGAGACTAAATTCTGATCATCTGATTTACATGGTCCATGGAGACTAAAATAGTAGTATCTACTTTACTCATACAAGCATTGTGCACGTGCGGTGCACGTCAGCAACAAAAACATTTCTATTAAAGATGTTGGTTGCACCGTGTTATAACTTTTCATATGAAACTAACAAATTTAATGTTTTTATTGCATACTTATATGAACTTTGAACACCATCTAGCAATATATAAAGTTTAGGTTCTTTATTATATCTAAGTTTTTAGATAGATATAAGTATTCTAAAAAACTAAAAATTGGATATTGTTATTTATACTCGTTGTATAGGTATTTTAAAGGGTTTTCTAAATATATAAAATTCGCAAAAATCCGATGTATAGTTTGGAAGATATGAAGATTTTAAGTATTTATCTCTAATTTTATAAAAATGGTATTTTTGTAAATAAATGATATATATGATAATTGCTTTTAAATCCCTTTAAACGTATTTATTAGTCCGGCACCCTCACATATCAGGTTGAAGCTTTCGGTCCCTAATATATTTGTGGTTCCACCCTTAGCAAATAATCTACGACATAAAGATCCATTTCCGTTTGGTAGTTTCTGTTTCAGTACTCATTTTATTTGGTGTTAGTCCCTATTCTGTTTGGTGAACCAAAATCCGTTTGGTTAACCAAATTCCGTTTGTTGAACCAAAAATTGGTTAGTCTTTTTTAGAAAGTCTTGCTTGCCTTAAAGAGGGGGGAGATGAATTACTCTTTCATGTACACGTGTGTATTAAACTATTAGTCATCCTTTAGATGTTTGTAGTTTGTGTGCATTACGTATTAGCTTAACTATAAACAATGATTGTATCATATACATGGTTACACATAACGTCTGCCCAAGAGACAAACATCACCTCCCGTTAGCCCACAGTGGCCTACTGTTACGTTTAGTTTGGCACTAGCAGTGTTTAGGCCTACTATTTCACGCTAATGTCGAGATCCCACTGCCCACTTTGGGGCGGGTCACAGTTCTAGCCTACTGTTAGTTCACATCATAGTTTGTAAACGGTTTGCGATATTGCAACCATAAACTAATTTGGTCAGCAAAAGGATTTGTTTTTGTTAAAAATTATAAAGTAATTTGGTTAGCAAACATGATGCACCTGTTAAAATCATAAAGTAATTTGATTAGCAATTTGAACGCAACTGACTAAGACCATAAATAAATTTGGTTAGTCGTTGATTTATACAGTCTGTGTAACTTTGTTGACAGGCATATGATCATAAAGAAATTTGGTCTTACGAAAAATCGTACAAAAATCAGAGGATGGACTTCTGGCCACAAGTAGTGATATTAATTTCGAAAAAACATCCAAAAAGAATGTAGACGAAGTTGCACTTTGCTTTAGTGGTGTTTTACCGGTTCAAGCAACGCAAAGCTATTACCAACGTAGTTGCGAGCTACAAAAAGTACCGGGAAGAAAATGATCTTACTCTTGACGTCAACCTCGCAATTTCAGGTCTTCATGGCATAAAGGACGTTGCCACGTTATGGATACACCTGACTTTGCTTGTGCCGGAACAATTAGTTATATCATTTTAAAGTATTGTGAGCTTTAATGTACGTTATAAGTCTTCTTGGTCTACTATTTTTTTTTTTTACTTAGCTAAACATGTTCTTACCTTTTTGACATTATAAGCACGGATTATTTGTAAGTATTAATCTTTCTATTACTTGATATAGAATTTTACTTTGTTTACGATATTCACTTGTTTAGCATGTGTATTAGAATGTAAAGGACGTCATTCTAATAACACAAAAATTCTCAAAAGTACCTGAGATAATCTGTTCATCTATATGACATTCCCGAATGATGTACTTACAGGAATGTCTTAAGGAAATATCAAATGTGTATTCGATAGTGGACAATTGTTTGTTGATTTTACTCCTTTTATGACTACGATGATCAGATCATCGAAAGTATTAATTGGGCGAAGTATTGCTCAAATCTTGGTGCCAGCAACACAAGCTTTAAAGTCAAAGAAGCTCTGTAAGCACTTAGAGCTAACCACACCTTGTGAGTTTTAAGGATATTCATTCAAATGGCTACTATTTGGAGATTCGCTATGAAAATGGAACATTATATTACTTCTAGTGAATGCGGAAGAAAGCGCATCTTAGGGAAACTATTGAGTCACTCCAGTGGATTGTACATCACCAGTATCATTGAATCCCATATGTTTCCAACGACAAACTGTTGGTCAGTGACTTATACAAGCTTTGGAACTACCGACTAGGGCATCCAGGTCGACATTTGATGATCTGTGTTTTAAAGAACTCACACCAACATCATTCCTTCGAGTGAGAAAGAAATGGGATAAAATATTGTTACCACGAAGAGTAACAATGTGCTTTATAAAGTAACTGAAGCACAGAAGTTGCTTCGAAAGGAATTGAAGCGCGGTTATTGTCTCCTAAAGTAAGTGAAGTGCAATCTTCACCTTCTAAAGTAACTGAAGCGTGTCATTTATCTCATTCTTCTTCATTGGCCTTATCAAAGGAACATCACTCATAATGCAAAAATTGCTCTTTCGCAAAAACTGGATCAAGACCATCCTATGCTAAAGATACCAAAGAAAACATTCCATCTTCATGAAGGATATTTATGGACTTCTACTGTAGGGGGTAAAACCCCTCGGAACACGCGTCTCGCATCCAAGAAGCCAAACCACTCCGAGAAGATCCGCAGAGAGATCTCGGACCAGCTTAGAGAAGGAGAAGTCACACACGAACGAAGTGAAGACTCGGAAGGAAAGGATTCGGACCATGTCGAAGGACCGAACCCCTGGAATCAACCTCGGAGCGCCAGCGAAACTGCCTTACTCGACAGGGACTGACACCACCACGATTGAGTCTTTTGTCTTTATTAGTTGTAAACCACCCAAGCTCGGCTTATATAAGGCGAGCTTGGAAAACGTTGTAAGGGTTGGATTCTTTTTGGGTTGAACCTAAGCGGCAAGAGAGAGATTAGGTATGTATCTCCTCTAGTTCCTTAGGGTTATATTCATGTAATCACAACATCGAAATACATACAAATCTTCATGTATTTAGCCTTTACTGATATAAGTTTGGTCTTTAATTATTGTTCTGAATACCTTCGGTATTGTTCTTGTGGTCTTCGCACCATTAAATCTAAACTAAACTACTGTATGTATGAGTAGATCTGATGGATATGGCTCCTTGAGTACCTATGCAGATTTTCTACTCGTACAGTTTGGCGCTAGAAACAGGGACGATTAAAACAACTTAGGGTTTGCCTGTGATTTTTCGGGTTTTCAAAATTTTAGTATATTTTCTATTCTTTTCAAAAGATTTTCAAAAGCTTATTTTCCGAAAAGAAGCACCTGTACCTTAAGCATCTAAAAGACCTTAAAGGCTTTGGCATGTTTAAGAGTTTTTTTTAGCACAACATCAGGTGATAAAATCATCCATTAAAGAGTTTCAAAACCTTGGTATGATGAAGTCGATTTCAAAAAGAGGCAGTTTATGTTCATCTCATACGTTTTAAACAATGGACTCTAGCCTTGCGAAAAACGATTACAAATCCGTGCTATATCTGAAAATTCATTTTAGGGTTTTCAAAATTCATGCTGTACCTGAAAATTCATTTTAGGGTTTTCAAATTTCATGCTATATTTGCAAATAAAACTCCATAAAAATAAGTCGGTAGAGAAAGACGATTTGAGCTAAAAGACAAAATAAACAGTTAGGGACACATCTAAAAGGGGTAAATACGACTTATATTAAATTTTATCTGAAAAAAATCTGTTGCACAGTAGACTTACATGGCCGACAAAGTACACTGCCTTAGCCGCCTTGGACCTCACGGGTTTTTTGTTTCTTGACAGGTCATAACCAGGATGGCTTCGAAATCGGACCAGGCTCCGAAGCAGCGAGTAGGATCCTCGAAGCAAGGTACTGGATCGTCCAGACAACACTACACTAGATTCTCGTCAAGTAAAGGGTTATCTCCCGAAGTAGCGGCTAGCACAGTTCAACACCGAGAAAACGTAAACGAGGACGAAGTATTGATAGAGGACTTAGGCCCCGAGGGAAAAGGATTTCCAGAGGCCGAAGAACCACGCCAACAGCAAATACAAGAAGAAAATGGGGAAAACGACGAAGATGAGGACGAAGTGTCCAATCCTGACAATGACATACCAGAGCACCAGCCTACCGAAGAAAACACGGCAAGAGCTGCACGATTTAGGAAACTAATCTTGAAAAACAGAAAAATAATAAAGCTAAAAAAGCAGCTGGCCGAAGCAAACAAGAAGGTAGCGGAAAAATCGGCATCCAATTACAGAGGAGGCAGTGAAGGACACTCTCGCCCAAACAATGCATCACAGCCGAAGGAACCATCCGAATCCAAAACATGCAAGGCCAAGGGTACTAGTAAAGGTCAAGGAATCACAATGTCAAGCAAAAAGACCGAGCCTCCAGCATACACGAAGGCAAGCATACAGATATTCAGCGAAGGTAACCCAACGAAGAAGGATGCCGAGGCAAGAACCCTACAACAAATGATGATGGATCAAATTAAGGCACTCCGAGCAGAGCTTTTTGACAACCGAATCCAATCGAGTGATAGGATTAAGCTCACTCAAGCCATGAACGACGTAAACCGCTCTCCACTAAGTTTGGAAATCCTTTAATTACCAATTCCAGTAAAATGCACGATGCCCACCTTCACCTCCATCTTCGACGGTTCGATCTCATCCTTCGAGGAGCTTTCCAAAGTTTTTATACTGCATTTCCTATACAACAACTCCTCCAAGCCTGGAGTGGAGAAACTATTCAGCATTCGGGTACGCCCAGGAGAGTCGACCAAAAGCCTAACAAGCAGATGGACCGAACATTGTGTAGAGGTGGGAAACGGAGCTACAGAAAAAGACAAAGTACGAGCATTCCTCAACGCTCTAGACAAAGATCACCCTCTATACAATAGACTCTTCTCAAAGAACCTCGAGACGCTACAGGACCTTCTGAAATACCTAAAGGAGCGAATTACCTTGGTGGAAATAAAAGAATAAGCAGCACTGGGAAAAGAAACAATCTTAAAGCAGGTTCACTCCATTAACAACTTATCGCTTGAAGAGCAAGGACAAGCAACTAACACTCACTTCGGGGACCCGTCGAAGCGAGGAAGACAAGATGATAACGGCCGATATGGGAACGAAGGTAAATTCGGTGACGGCAAGTATCATGATAACAGAAAGTACAACAACAACCGAGGAAACAACCTTCGGGGAGAGTTCGAAGGAAACAGAAAATTCGGGACGACCAAACCAGGATTTCCTGCATTTCACGATAGAAAACTTCCAAAGCTCTGCGTACCCATAGAAGATGCTCTTCGGATCATCGAGCAATCCAAATTTGCCAGCGAGATAAGATATCCTCGAAGTAGGGGAAACCAACCAAAACATACGAAAAACTCGAGAGACTACTGTCAATTCCACAAGTTTTATGGACATACCACCGAGGACTGTGTCACGACACAGGATCAAATTTACTTCTTTATAGCCAGAGAACAGTTCAAACACCTTCTGGAGTTACCACAGCCACCCCCCAAATCAACCGCAACCGAAGGAAGAACCAAAGCACGAAGCTTATGTGATTACAATCGACAGGGATATTCCAAGGTTCAGAGCTTGCAATTCAATTGTTCATACAAAGGGTCTAGAAGGAATCCAGACATGTCGCATTCACAAAAGGGATTTGGAAGGTAAGGACTCAGTGTGATTACAAAGAATCGCTTAGAGGAGTGGCAGAAGCAGCCCGTGTTCTTTTCAGCGGCAGACATCCCCCACGAGGGAAGGATGCATAATGATCCTCTGGTCATTACCCTTCAAATGGGGAAGATAGCCATGCCCAAAGTACTGGTGGACCCTGGGAGTTCTGTGGATATACTATTCGGTCAAACATTCGACAAGATGAAGGGTAAGAAAGCTGCTTTGGTACCTTCGGCCTACAACATATTCGGTTTCAATGGACAGCCGTCGACACCTCGGGGAGAACTAATGCTCACAATTCATGCTGGTAGCCAAAAGCAACCAACTTTATTTTGCGTGGTGGACATAGACTCTCCTTACAACGCCATCGTGGGAAGACCATGGTTGCACAGCATTATGGGTGTCGCATCCACCTTGCACCAAAGAATCAGGTTCCCAACCCCAACAGGGATTGCGGAGATCCGAGGTGATCCTACTGAGGCCCGAGCTTGCCACGAAATAGATGTTCAAGCAAAGGAAGGCAGCAAGGAATGCTCGGAACAAGCTAAAAACCCAAGGATATCGGATGAGAGTATAGTTAAATTCCTAGCTGACACCGAAGCTGGAATGCTAAAACAAAAGGACAGCGAAGACAGCCAGTATCTCGAGAACCGAGAGCAATTCCTCGTCGCAGAAAGCAGCCTCCAGACTCCGAGCGAGCAATCAGGCGAGTCTAGCGAAGGCAAAACCATCCAGCAAGAATCCTTCTGGGTTGGACCATTTGTCATCGAAAGGCAACTCGATAATGATACTTATAGCTTGATTAACCTCAAAGGACAAAGATTGAAAACCCCAGTGGAGGGGAGGTACATGAAACACTTGGTTTAAGAAAGTAATTCCATTTGTAAGCAACATTCGAAGAGATTTAATAAATGAAAATCGCACTCATTGATGCAACTCCCATCAAAGTAAAACTCCAAATATTGTCAGGATTTGTCCTTTGAAGTGAAAAACGATTTTCGATCTTCAGGATGTACACCGATATCGCTAAAGTGACAAGATGAAACATACCAACTGCCAGCGTGTCTATAAGGTTAGAAATCCTAAAATAAGGATATGCACCATAAACTAAGGTGTTGCAACTACATTTTGTGGAAGTGTAGTTGAGGCTGTGGCTCCATAAAGGAAGTCGGAGAGACCACCTGGTTCGATTGATGCTCACCTAAAAAGGAAGTGGGTGAGTAAGGCACAATCTAACTATCTACATCATCTGAACTCATCTCATATAATTGTCTCTGAATATGTCCATGAATCAAACTGGAGGACGCTCCGAAGTTTTAAATGATTCTAGAGAACAATGAAATCTCAATGGATTACGCGAATGCACATGAGTCAAATGGAAGGATCATGCATGCATAAGGATGATATAATTCATTTGCTCCAGAAGTAGAGCACGACGATATCGAACTATGCCCTATATAATTTAGATTTAAACATAGATCATATTTGGCCTACGTAATCCAGGAAGAACTTAGTTCTCTGACAAATATACAGGTATTTGGTCTGGTAGTGCTAACTTACCGAGTGTAAAGCCTGTAGGACATATATGATTATTTGTCACAGAGTAGAGTGAGAATAATTAATGAAGTCTTAAAGTTTAGAGACTCACCTTGTGGCGCGAGGTTTCTCACAAACCCCCTGGATCGCTTATTCTCTTGTAGCGAACATTATGATGTTCTGCTAATTAGATTAGCTTGGCAGTTTCAGAAGGATATGAAATGCAACTTTTGAAAGTGGTTACATAACATCTCTAGGGGATCTTAATACAGAGATATTCATGAAAGTGTCAGATGACCTTCCATTGCCCAAAATCACAACTCTAAACCACGGAGTGCGTTTGCAATTAAATTGAAACGCTCACTTTACGGATGAAACTAATCCAGATGGATGTGGTATACCCGTCTAAGTGATCATTTGAATGGGAAGGGATATACAAATAATAAATTGTGCCCTTTTGTTTTGAAAAGAAACAAGTTCCGGATTTGTAATTATAGCTGTCTATGTTGACGATATGAATATAGTAGGTACTTTTGACGAAGTAAGAGAAACCGCAAACTATTTGAAATTCGAAATTGAGATGAAAGATCTTGGGAAAACTCGGGTGTGTCTAGAACTTGAACTAGAAAACCGAGCTTGTGAAATATTACTCCACCGGTCAGCATATGTCCATAAGATATTCATGCAATCTAATATGGACAAAGTGCACCGGGCTAGCACTCCCATGAATGGTCGAACTTTAGATGTACGTAAAGATCAATCTCTTCCATAAGAAGGTGACATAGATGTTTTGGGAGACCAATATCCCTACGTAAGTCAATAAGCGCATTATTGTACTTGACACAATTAATGTACTCGACCATATATCTTGTTCTCAGTGAACTTGTTAGCTAGATGTAGCTCAGCACCAACACAACGTCATTGGAATGGTATCAAGAATATCTTTAGATACCTGAAAGGAACCATTGACATGGGTTTGTTCTTATCCCTATGAAGACGCAAGCAGAGTTTCTAATTCAATTGCAAATTGTATTATACTCTCATGATTACATGTGAAAAGTATAGGACGAAAGGAATTGTCCGACTCCATGATTGGAAAACTGCACAGATCTAATAACGTGTCTGACTGCGCAGTACTAAAGGAAGAGTCTGCCTGTATTGGACTAAAGAAGTTGTTCAAACTCCTGCAAATGTATTGTACAAAACAAGTTGTCATACATCAGGGGGAGCATCTAGTGGTAAGTTGTACTCTTTTTTTCTTCGCTGAGGTTACTTTTTCCCAAAGGGTTTTGTTACTCAACAAGGTTTTTAATGAGACAACTGCAATACACAAAGTGCAATCGAAAAGTTGTTGACTATGAAGGGACAATAATCTCTTCGTCAACGAACGTAATCAGGGAGAGACAAGGTGGAATTATAAGTCATCACCTATAGTCACTTTCGAAAAGCTCATGACAAGGTGGAATTATAAGTCATCACCTATAGTCACTTTCGAGATTAGTTTTTCCTACATGGTTTTGTTACTCGACAAGGTTTTTAGAGACACAACGACAACAACTACACCTAGCGTATATGCTGATTGCTGAAGACTTGAAGATTGGATTGATATTACTGAACTGCATCGGAATCAAAGAAATAAACACGATAGTATGTCAAGCAAAACAACTTCCAACAAGAAGCAAGAATGATATTCCTGATGAGCAAAGGCGTACTTCTGGACTTATCGTGTTGTACTCTTTTCCCTTCGTCAAGGTTTTGTCCCACTGGGTTTTCCTTGTCAAGGTTTTAATGAGGCAACATGTGCGAGTCTAACAGTGTTCTAAGTATTCTTAATATTGTACTCTTTTTCCTTAGTTCAGGCTTTGTTCCTTTGGGTTTTCCTGACGAGGTTTTAATGGGACAATTGTCTTAGACACAATGGCCATCAAGGAGATAACTACATTTGAAGAACTAAATTTGAAGCTACAAGGGAAGACACCATCCAACAAAAGAAGCTTACCAAGACTCGAGACGTTGTACTTTTCTATTTTCAAGGTTTTATCCCACCGGGTTTTTTCTTGTCAAAGTTTTAATGAAGCAACGCGTTTGAAGTTCTACTATGTACGGCACAAGGGGGAGTGTTAAAGGGTTTAAGGCCCGTATGTGTGCGGCCCATGTAGAAGCCTAGGTTTTCCCTTCCTGTTGTATATAAAGGAGTACTTACCCTAGTACACCACTAACTGTTTTCACCGACGACACTTGAAAAAAAGAGAGTTTGTCAACCCTACTGCATGAAATTCATATGAAAGAAAAACTCACCTAGCTAAATGAGCTGGCATAAAAAAAAATGAAAATGAAATGCAATGCAATAAAATAGAGTTTTCCTAGACAAATGAACTTCAAATCTACAAAAAAAAAAATCCACCTAGCTAAATGAGATATCTTAAATGATGGGCAGAAATACAAATGGTTGCAAGGTTAACACCTGTTGCGACTCCAACACCAATTAGGAGAGTCTAGTTATTTTAGGAGTAT
>JAJJMA010262376.1:5744-27357 GCA_023529015.1 Papaver nudicaule | reverse complement strand
TGCAAATGATTAATGATACTGCAAAGTTTCAGCCACCAAAATGAGAGTATTTCAGAACGTTATATAAGTCAGTACCCTCAACAAATTCAGACCTTTTGTCATCACTGCAACCATCGCTGCCAGAAACCACCAAAAAAATCTAGGAATTCTAACTCTACAGCGTGACCAACGCCGTCATGAAGATATACATTACCTCGGCTCCATGTTTCTCTTGTTCAACCTTCACAGAAAAAAGAAAAAAACCCATCAAAGTTGTGCACTCTTCGTGCTTTGTTTAGATAATTTCCGGTATTTACACCCATTTGCTAATTTTAATGGATTTCCATATAAAAATCACACCTACCGGAGTTTTAGTAATCGGTATTGTACAACTATAAGAAAATCGAGCCAATTCACTTAGGTTCAAAGTATAAACCAAGAACAATAAAACAAAATAGACTGTATTTGAAGGAAACCTTTGTAGTGTTATAAAAATTGGAAGTTAAAATTTCAAAAAGCTTAGGTTTGTTGTTCTGTCGTACCAGGTGTATGAGATTTTGATGTTGAATGCAAGGAATTCCACAAAGCTGGTCGTGAGATGCTAAACGGTTCCTGAATTAGAAGTTGCCCATCCAATGTTTTGCTATGGAGCAAATATTGATGTTGAATGCAGGGAATTCCTTAGAGATGGCTATGAGATGCGAAACGACTCCTGAACTGGAAATTGGCTAGTCAACGTCTTGCTATGGAGCAGATCCTGGTTGTTTTATGCCTGAAAGCCCAAACCCAAAATTACATTCAACGTATTACCTGTGAGAATCACACAACACACAAATCCATACTAACAAACGACTCAGATTTATATACACGGGAAAATTGGAATAACTAATAAATTGGTTCAAAGAATCACATATCACGCATGATTTTCAAACCTAACTTCTAAAAAGAAGAACCAAAATGATGTTAGTTTATTAGCAGAGACATCAACTGTTATCATTAAGGGCTTTGTTAAATGAAACCATCATGAGAACATTCTCACGGCTATGGACAACTTCCGTCACTCTTACAATACTCCCTTGTAATATACCTGAAACGGAGTATGAAGTTGTTAGTATAATTCTAATAAGTCAATGAAAGTATGACAATTCTTCATTCACTTCATACTCAGCGAAATCCAACAAATCATAACAACATCTAAATGGTTAGGCCATTAACTTTCCCAAAGATTGATGAAGAGTCGCCAGGTACTCTCCAAGAGCTTTGTCGCCAAAGAGAAACTTCCGAGTCCTAAAGAATCCCAGAGGAGTAGACAGGATAAACATTAGCCATCGCTTACAAACCAATCGGCAACTCATAAGCTCCATTGTGGTGAGATACTCCAGTATTGACTCCATGATAGCATCATCCAATTTGTCTCATACATTTTCAACAACCTCGTGTTCCTGTAGCTGTTGCTGGGAAGTTAAAGAGTGCTCCTCCAACGGTTTCTGGGAAGATAAAGATTCCGGTGTCGTTTCTGTGGAGGAAGTACGGAGGATGCACACACGTGCGTTTAGTTTATTATAAATAATTCGATCAACAACAATATCCAAATTCTATAACTTTTTTTGCAGGGTTGAGCAGCCATACCTTGAATTCCTATTAAATAAGAAGTGAGATCTCTTCGATTAGAGATTAAATCTCTAATCCACTTTGAGGTTTCAGTTTGTCCGGCAAATAATGAGATTTCATGGACTTCACTCAGAAAACAAACCAAAAGGGAAAAAAAATAAAGTACTTAGCATCACCGATGCCAAACAATTATGATAAACTAAAAATTTATGCTGAAGTCGATGACAAACAATTAAGATAAATACCTGAATCCATGTCAAAACTTGATCTTGTATGATAAAGTAGCTATGAATGATTCATGGGTCCACAAAAGAAGTCAAACATGGCTTACCCTTCTCTAAAACACACGCGGTCATCAATGGAAAAACACAATTGGAAAATCTCATGGGGTCTTTTCTATGCATGGAGGTGACTTTTCATTTTGTCGAAGTGTAACTACACAAACTTATATTCTTATGTACAAAGCAAAACAATAGAGGATAAGATCAACTAACCTTCAGACCTTGCAATGAAGTGGAGGTCAGTAATATAGATACTGACACTAACTAATCCGAGTGCTTAACCACTCATCCATGTCCGTCCCACCACCTTTATAACTGATACACCAATCCATTAATGATGCTTGTTCTTTGCCAGCAACTGCAAGAGATCCTCCTGAAAATAATACACACAATTAAGCACAAATATAAATTCAAGAAAACACAATTAGAAGCACATTGCATTCAAGCAGTTCATAATTTGTATATGTCTCCTCCTCCTCCGTGGCATTTCAACTGAATTGCGCAAGTTTGATGAGGGTTCTCTAATTCTGTGGCCATTATGAGTAGAGCATAGTATTTTAAAGCCAAATATCAAGCATTGAATCGCAGCATGAAGCTGCATAATCACTATGGTATCAATGTCTGCCAAACATGAAATCATCAGAACCCAAGTGAGGACCAACAGTAGAATTTAAGAATGTTAAAAAGAACCTCACCTTTTACAATAGATTTAACATCATGGTGATTGGATGGATGATAGTTACAGACATCTTTGAATAGTATGGATGGAACAGAAAAAAATGCTCTAAGAAAAACGAACCTCACCTATAACAATCCACTAACTTTCCAGGGCCAATTACAAAAAATAAACAACAGGAAGAAGAAGAGCTTCCTTGGTTGTATAGGATTTACGATTATGTCTGTAGCAAAAATTGATTTCATAGTGGGTATTTACGACACATTTCTACATAACTCTTGGTGCAGTTTACTTAAACCCAGGAACGTGTTTGGGAATCAGTATTGGCCATAAAATAAAAAATAAAAAAAAATTGAATCAAACAAAAGAATAATAACCCTTGATTGACAAAAATCGCACCCTAAATCAAAGAATCACAATCGGGATTCTTGATTGATGTACTATTTTGTTTTCCCCTTGTATTCCTGATTGGTGTAGTATTTTGCTTTTCCCTTCCTAAATTCATTAATTAGATAGATCAGGCAAAGACATGGGTGTATAAGTTGATTTAAATGTTGATGTGTAAGAATGAGATTACCTAGAGTATCATCAGTAGGTAGATCTTGTTTCTGTTCAGATGCCGTGAGATGGAGAGTCAGAGAAGAGAGGCGAGATGGAGAGTCAGAGAAGAGAGGCAGAGAAGAAGAGAACAGGGGAATTTTAGTTTAGGGTTGTATAAGTTCTCTCCTGTAAAAGATTGACGAAAATATTGTATATTTCTCTCATTGGTTATAATTATTTTAGGTGGGGCCAGAAACTCTAAAAATTGAGAGAACTCCCTACTTTTAATCTCAGTTGAGTAAAACATTCTGAAATTATAGGGTTTAATGTGGTATGATCAATATGAACTCATCTTTTTAGACTACCTAAGAGCAAGCACTATGGTTCCCTATTAATAGAGAATTCTCTATTGAATAGAGAAATGCAACTACTATGGTGCAAAATTTCTCTATTAAATAGACATAGAGATGGACTTCTCTATTGCCTGCTACCAATCCGTAGCAGGCAATAGCAATAGAGAAACGACGGAAATTCAATTCCCGTAAAAAAGAAGGGGGCGGAAATTGGATTTCCGTAAAAAAGAGTTTTGGTCCCACCAAAACCCACTTTATTACAATAAATCCTATTAATATATTCTGTGCGGAAATCCAATTTCCGTATTTTGGGTGTGGCGGAAATCCAATTTCCGTCCAAAATAGAGAATTTTTTTTTCTCCATAGTGGTTGTCATTTTTTCCACATTTCTGCCATCCCCTTTCTCTATTCAATAGAGATGGCTTATGGCACCATAGTGCTTGCTCTAAGTAAGTCGAGTACCCATTCAGATTTAAAGTCTACCTGCGCCACGGTTTATATGGGAAGTACGAACCCCTGGCAACAAGATGCCACCGTCTCACACATTCCGATAGAGCAAAGAACTAGTTGAGATTGGAGTGACAGATATATAATATCTTTGATTTAACCATTGGTTACTATACATTAGAAGATTTTAAACTCAACTTGATTAGACACTTGGGGAATTGTTTGTACCATGGCAAAAGTTGCCACAGTTTGGACCAGATTACCTCTTTGGAGACCGCCTAGATGTAAGCTCAAACTGCCATCCCAGTTGTCAACCTGTCATTCATCCAGCCAGTCCTGTCCAGCAGTCCGTATTGTCAACAGTCAATGGAGGGAAATCAACCGCTGGTCAAAGGTGGTCAAACTCAACCGTTGACCGAAGTCGGTCGAAGTAAGTTGCTGGTCAAGGAGGGTCGAAATCAACTGTTGACCGAATTTGGTCAAAGTCAACTGTCGGTCAAAATTAGTCAAAGTCAACTGTCGGTCAAGTCAGCTATTCCGTACAGACCAGTCCAAAACCGCTTTTGGAGAGCTAGAGAAAGATTCCAGAAGTTTTCAGAAGCCTTGCTGCTCAAGATACTTGCAAAATAAGAATTAGGGTAGAATACATATTTTGTAACTGTATATATAGATGAGACAAAGACCAAAAAAATGGGGGGAAATTCCTCCACATAGAAATCAGCCACAAGATGGCAACCCTAGATATTTATCCCCTCCTCTCCAAAACCCTAAATTCATTATTTCCTATAATCAATAAAATATCGCTCCCCAAGGGGATTCACTCGTGGATGTAGGCACAATCGTGTCAACCACGTAAACTCCGTGTCTTCTATATTTTCGTGTTTATGCATGTTTTACATCATCATCAGCAATATTCGTGGTTTGTATGAGAATTTATTCTCGTACAATCATTGGCGCCGACTAAGGGGAGTTCGAGAGAAAAGAATCGTGTTCCCAAAGAAAAAAGTTTTGCAGAAAAAATCATGTTCGTGTTCGAGATCAGGATGCAGCTGCTAAAATCGTCATGGCGGGAATAGATCGATCCGCTTGGCAGACATCAATCAGATTGTCTAGAAAGGGCTACTGGGTTGTATCGTTTGAAGAATTCGAGATTTCAGGGTTGCTGAAACTGTTGCCAGGACGTTCGATCTGCAACAATTTCAGGTTCGAGAAGTTGCAGGAAACTGTTGTCTGAAAAGATCCAGAAAACATCCATAGAGGATTGCAGGAAATATCTATGAAATATGGCAGAAATTCCCATGTCTGAAAAAGATCGACTGCGATGTGTCGCTAGGTGATCAAATTTTCAAGTTTGTGGAAACTGCTGCTGAGACGTTCGGTATGCAGCAGTGTCTCAAAACTGATGAAACTGTGTGTGAGAAGGCACATGAGAAAATTCATAACTGTTTCAAAAAGAAGTGTAGCAAAAGCATAAGTGTTCGAGGTTTGTAACACATACTTGTATTGGGAAAAGAAGCGTTGCAAAAAGTTTAAAAAAAACAAAAAAAAAATCTGCCGCCGGTAACGTCAACTGCCGGCCAACCCCCGCCGGTCTTCCGATGGCGTACTGCCCAGTCAGCAGTATGGTGCCCCGTCAATGCGCGACACGTCATCTCTCTTGCGTGCGCACTACTCAATCTTCTTTTGATGATATCTCTTCCGTTATTTGTCCGATTTGAGTGATTTTTGGCTCGTTGGATTCGCCTTTCGATCCTCTATGCCATGAAGGGTAAAAATTTCTGAATTTGAAGGACTTTGGATAGAGCTTTGAGCACCTAAACTGCTGACAGTTGAGGCTCGACTCCTGACAGGTAGATCCGTTTCAACTACAGTTAGTCGAGGTTCGACTCCTGCCAATGTAATTTCGCTTCCATCTGCTACCAGTTGAGGTCCGACTCCTGGCGGCGCATATTATTTTTCAACTGCTGCAAGTCGAGGTCCGACTCCTGGCAGCGCAGTTTATTTTCCAACTGCTGCCAGTCGAGGTCCGACTCCTGGCAGTGCAGTTTCACTTCCAATTGTTGCCAGTCGAAGTCCTACTTCCGGCGCTGCAATTTCACTTCCGACTATGGTCAGAACAGTGTATCATCCAATCTCGCCCGACATTGTTGTTAGTACAGTTTAACGCAACTGCTGACAGTCATATCACGTCTCCCCTGCTGTCAATCAATATGAGCAGTCTCTTCCTCGATTGTTATGCCTGCAATTGCATACATTATAGTCGCCTTTGCATGACCGAAGAATCTACATCTTACCGCTAAGAAAGAATTAGTACTTGTTGTATTTGAAGAATTTTAGAAGAAGTTCGATATAATGACATGATCGAGTCTAAAGGTAAATACATTGTTGTGAAAGTGTATTGTCCACAACATCTATGACCTTATAGTTCCAAGAAATCGGATAATTGCGTAGCACCCGCTTGAGCTCCCTCCTCCGTCTCCGACCGCCATTCGAGGATCGACTCATGGCAGTCCAGCTTTTAGTTCAACTACTGCCAGTCGAGCTCGACTCCTGGCAAGTGCAATTCCAGTTTTAAATTATGTCAGCCGAGTGCCGACTCCTAACATGAATTTTGTTTTCAACTACTGCAAGTGGAGGGTCGACTCCTTGCAGTCCAGTTTTCGGTTTCAACTATTGCTTATGGAGGGTCGACTCATGGGAGTCCAATTTTCAGTTTTAACTGTTGTCAGTAGAGGTTCGACTACTGACAAGAAGTCCCGTTTCAACTGCATCCACTCGAAATATGTTTCTTGGCAATGCAGTTTCGCTTCCAATTTTCCGCCAATCAAGTTTCGCTTCCAGTTGCCGCCAGACGAGTTCCGACTCCTGAGAGCTTATTTTGGACTTTCGAAAAAGTTTGATCGTGTCTCAAATCATAAGGACTGTTGTGTAGCTCGCGCCTGAACTCCCTTATAGCTCTCATCGCTGCAACGTCCGTTATACTGACTAGAAACCTGTTTAGTCAGCTTATATAATAACCTTCTGCCAGTCGAGGCTCGACTCCTGGCAGTTCGGTTTTCGATTTTAATTGCTGCTAGTCGAGGCTCGACTCCTGGCAGCGCAGTTTTCAGATTCCATTGCCGACTTCTAGTAGTCCAGTTTTCAGTGTTACTGCTGCCAGTCGAGGCTCGACTCCTGGCAGTTCAGTTTTTAGTTTTACTGATGCCAGTCGAAGCTCGACTCCTGGCAGTCCAGTTTTCAGTTGTACTGCTGCCAATCGAGGCTCGACTCCTGGCAGTCCAGTTTTCAGTTTTACTGCTGCCAGTCGAGCCTCGACTCCTGGCAGTCCAGTTTTCAGTTTCAACTGCTGCCACTGAGGGTCAACTCCTGGCAGTCCAGTTTTTAGTTTTACTGCTGCCAGTCGAGGGTCGCCTCCAGGCAGTCCAGCTTCAGATTCTACACCAGTCCAGGGTCGACTCCTGGCAGTCCAGTTTACAGTTTTTAGTGTTGCCAGTGGAGGGTCGACTCATAATAGTCCAGTTTTCAATTTTCAGCTGCTGCTAGTGAGGGTCGACTCTTGGCAGCACAGTTTTTTCCAGTTTAAACTTTTGTCAGTCGAGGCCCACCTTATGACAGTGCACTTTTTGCTTTTACGTCATATCTGGTCTCGTAGTTCGAGAAAAAGGGTTGCGTTGGATTTTGATGTGCAACTAATGTTCAAAATAACTTTGATTTTGACCTAAACTATTACGTCCTCTATGTTTTTCAAAGGAGATTTTCAACGCTTATCTGAGGTATGTATGTTTTTATGTTATACGGTATTTTGTTCCTATTGCAAGAACATTTTTTTTTTTTTTTTATTATATGGTTTCAATTGTGAAAACCGCATTCTGTGCAATCTTGGACAATAGGCTGACCACCTATGTAGTTCAAGACAGCAGAAAACATGAATCAGAACTTGTGTGTAAGTGCTACTGTTGGAAGGAGTGCACCCTTGCCAACTTTAAGCCGAACCATATTAATGCTGAGGTTCAGTTACATGACTCCATCAGCAGCAATGACGACTGATGCTTGGGGTATGTAGACTTCTTAGTACGAACAGTATACTTGGGGGCGGGTAGATTAACAGCTCCAAGCAAAAGGTTTGGGGGCGAGTTACCGTCAACAAGATTCTGTGATTGGTAGAAACCGAACGTCTTAACCCCTAACAAATTAGAGGTTAAGAGGGGGCGATGTTCTTATCTTAGTATTTTGGCCCCCCTTTTATTGGCTCAGTAGAGCAATAAAGGTACCCAAATAGTATGTTTTGCTAGGCAGCCTTGATACAAGCGCAGAGCATGGCACCTTGATATAGGTGCCCAAACACTAAAACTTGGCTTGGCAGTCTAGGTACGGAGCAAGTCTACAACAAGATCAAGGAAAAGATTACCACGTCAGCAACGACAGGTGCCACTTCCAATTTCAGTTTCAACTGCCACCAACGCATGGCCCAAGGTCCGCCTGGAAGTGCAGTTGCATCAACATGAGTTCGCCAGATGTGGCCCAAGGGCTGCCTGGCGGTACTGTTCCAAATTCAACTTCCACCAAGGCGCTGCCTAAGGGCCGCCTGGAAGTGCAGTTTCATCGACATGAGTCCGTCAGGCGTGGCCCAAGGGCAGCCTGATGGTATTGTTCTAAATTCAACTGCCACCAAGGCGTTGCCTAAGTTCCGCCTGGAAGTGCAGTTTCATCGACAGGAGTCCGTCAGGCGTGGACCAAGGGCAGCCTCATGGTACCGTTCTTAATTCAACTCCCACCAAGGCGTTGCTTAAGGGACGCCTGAAAGTCCAGTTTCATCGACAATATCCGTCAGGCGTGGCCCAAGGGCGGCCTGATGGTAGTGTTATTAATTCAACTGCCACCAAGGCGTTGCCTAAGGGCCGCCTGGAAATGCAGTTTCATCAACGGGAGTCAATTAGGCATGGCCTAATGGACACCTAGCAGTACTGATCAGAATCAACTGCCACAAAGAAATGGCCTTCAGGAGTCAGCCAGGCATTGCCTAAGGGCCTCCTGGCAGTGTTCCAATTCAACCGACTTGGAGGCGTGACCTATTGCCCGCCACGAAGTGCAGTCCAGTATGGACTTCAACAACTATCAGGCATGGCCCACATGTTACCAGACAATACAGTTTGCTTCTGATTGTTGCCAGTCGAGGTCTTTGATGACTCTTGAGGCATTTCATCATCTTACTGGTTACAATTTGGGATCAAAACACCCCAAATTATGCTTAAAAGTTCAAACGGACCACACCCTGCATTATAGGGTTTAATTTGTTTGATTTTCGTTTAGAGTTAGCCAATTGTTAAACTTTATCAAAGTTTGTGGTAATTAAGATCATCACTAGTGTTGGAGACATTAAACAGTTCACAATATCAGAATATTTAAGTCAAAAATTCAAATTCGAAAGTTAGCTCGTTCATTGTTATCAACTAATGCTACAGTTTTTCTGTTACTGAATTACCTCTCATTAAGTACGCGGTGAAGATGAACTTATTTGGAGTGGCCATTGTTCTGGAAAATCACTGTATCTGATGCAGTTTATACTATCAGAGTAGCTGCCACACCTCCAAATTAGCGTCAACCAATTTTGGCCTAGGAATGACTCGGCAACACTAATGGTTCAGTGAATCAAGCTACACCCATCAATGCTCAGCCTTAGACACTTGCTCAATTCAAGTGCACCCACAATCATCAAAGATTGGCAACGAAAGTCTTTCTTCATTTTCTCTCATCCTTTAATGCATCCCATACTGCATTAAGGCTTTGCCATGCAACAATTCCACACAACGTCAATATCAATTAGGAACACATAATTAGAACCAACAACTCACTTTCATTACTTCAAGGAATAATACAAAACTCACCCAAATCTGGGCTACAAATGGCCATCACTCCCAAGTGATGCCAAACTCCCTAAATGGCCTAAAACTCACTCTCTAAGCCTATGGAATTATCCCTCTATCTCCTCTAAAACGAAGAACTCTGTCTACATACATTTTCTGGCCTATAAATAGCACCAGAAACAAAGCCAACTCGTGTGCATCCACTACACAAGCCATGGCAAGACATCTGGCCATTGGCAGTTCCTGTAACTGTCAAGCATCCCAACTGCTAGCCTTGTTGTAGGCCAAACGCTGCTCCACTTGTTCTTTTCAGTTACTAGGGCCAAACACGGTTATCCTAACCATTCTTCACCATCCTTCTACTCAGGCCACGCATATCCAAGCCTTGGCCAACTTTTAAGCTTCATATGGGCTTTTACCAAGCCATGCTGCGCCATCCCATCCAGGCCATGTGCTACACTTAATTTGACGCCACAACCAGTGCATACACATGATATTAAGCCTTCTAAACTCGCGCATAGATTTGGCCCACAAGCCTTAGCCTTCTTGTCACCTTTGGCTGAGTGCGGACTTACAATAGCGCGTTTGGCTGCGCCATTGCTTCTTATGCATTACCAAAGCCTTGGCCAAGCTTTGGCCTAATGCCAAGGTCATTCTCTTGACCTTTCCCATGTCCTTGGATGCTTACTTGAGCTGGGCCAACTCAAAGTCCTCGGACACTTGACATTAACCAATCAATGTCATGTGCATGTCATATGCATGTCAAATGGCCTTCCTTGTCTTCGCCTAATGTCGCTTCCTTGGCGGACTAATGAAGCTACATTTGCTAGGCCACTTGTGTCAGGGCTAATAAACCTCCCCCACCCATTCTGTTCATCGTCCTCGATGAACGCAATACTCATTTGGGACCTCCCAAACTAATTGGCTATATAAGTACGCTTCTGAAAAACCTCTTTTTAGAAATTCAACAGCTTTCTTGGCCTTCCTGGCGTCCATGCCAATACTTTATGCTTAGTACCATTCACCACCACTTAGCTTTACTGCCTTGTCATTGATCCTATTAACTTCAGGTTCCATCGTTACGTCGCGACGGCTTCCAACTTCATCTTGAGTCATATATCAATGCCCAAATGCAAATCTTGCGATTTTTCTTGGCCAAACTTCTTTTCTAGCCTCAAATCACCTATGTGTCAATTGTGCCTAAGTGTACACAACTTGACATGCACAAAGCCAACAATGTTCCTGTCTATACCGTCCATATGCTTCCTTCTTTTGTGCTACCCATTGATCATCTTGATCATGGCCTTAGTCTCATGCCTTCAAACTCCGACTTCGGTTGCATCCTACAACCTAACAGGACTTATATGCGACTTGGCCTCCATTTTCAATCAGTTTTGCTAACACGTGCCTTGGATTTCCATTCTTCATGGCCTTCCCGTCAAGCTTCCCATAGAATGCATAGTGGTTCTAATGCGTACCAACTAAGCTCTATTGTTGCAAACACACTAAGGAACTCGTTTCCTTGAGTGTTATGGCCAAGTATAAGCTTTATACTTGCTCCAACTTGTTATGCACTTGGCACAAACCCATGCGCTATACTTTGCTTGACTCGCCTAAAGCAAAACTATTGAGTTGCATAGCTTTTTGGCCTAAGCTATGACTGACTTGTTTAGGGCAGAACTTGGCATTATGCCATTCTCTGGCCTACGTTGCTTTCGAAACCAATGTGCCTCAAGCATTCATCCGAACCGCTATGCCTTCACTCTTTGGATAATTCTCCAAAGCTTATGAGTTTCCCCAAACTCATGCCTTTGATGGACAGACTTCTTGGCCTTGCTGCCATTCTTGTATTGCACTCTTCTTAGCAATTTACTTAGTACAATATGCAGGTCCCTCCCTTAACAACAACATGTCTTCACACCATCAAACTGATTTTGCACCATTACACTTTCAATGTCTTCTATTGCATATTTCGGCCAATATGCTATGTAGCATCTTCCATGTGAACTAGCTTTACTTCGAATCAAATGAGACAAGTACTTTAACATCGAACACCCTCATCCACTACTACCTTATATAGAAAGACTTCATTCCCAACACCAAGGCCACACCCGACCCAATACTTGAAAGTATACTTCAAATGGATTGCAAACACCAACACACAACTGATCACAAACTTGTAAGACCAACAAGCTTTGCAATACTGACTTCATTCTAGCTTTTTAGCAACAAACGAGGAAACAAGGCCATAACCAATTGCCTTGTACGCCACCTGACATCCAACCAACTATCAATAGTTCCTTTGCTCCTCCAATAACGAAACAACGTCCAATTAATACTTGGTCTTTGGCCAGACTCCTCCAAATTGAGGCAATCATGTTGCCATAGCTTCTATGAAGATTTCAAGTGACCCACGCCATTCATATGCATCACCAATTCTTTGTCCTTCTTTATCCCGCATCTACTTTCTTCAAGCATAGCGTAAGCTTGCGCCACCCATGGCACAATCTGAAAAAGAATGACTTGATGATTCTGAGTATCACCATAGTGCTCAGTTAAGTCATCTTAACCAATGACTATTGCGGACTAAATTCCCTTCCTTGTACAGTTGTAAACAAGGCCAAAATCCCTTACAAATGAGGCACCGCTGCCTTCGTTCCATGAAGCAATGCATATCCTGCAATGATAGCATTCTTCCTTTAACTTGGAACTCATTTTCTCGCTCATACACATCTGGTTTACCTTGTCATTACTGTTGGCCTAATCACGCGACTAAGACTGATTTGCCTTTGACAAGAATGTCTGTTGTGGTTCTTAGCCAAATGCCGGTCTTTGAGCTCCATAGCTCTTGCATTTTGACTCCACTTCTTTCACAACCAGATGCAATGCACTATGCCTATTCATGGCATCTTATTGTGCATCTCTAGCATCAATAAAGAAACTTTGTTTGGCGTAAGACCGTGGTGTATCGGTTTTTCCCTAACTTACGCTCTTTTCTTTGGCCTATCAACAAGCTATATGCTAGATAAGAATTGACCATACAATTCTTTTCTTATGACATCTCATATGCCACAAAACTTCTGGCCACAACCGGAATTTGCATTACTACCAAGGTATATGCAACGAGGGAAACGTATAATCTTCAATTCGACTGCCACAATGAGATACTTTGCCTCCTATGTCATATAGCGGGCTCTCATTTCTTTTTCCTCTTGCAAAAGTCAACAACATACTATGTGTCCATGAATTTTCGCAAAATTCCCATTACATCTTGTAATACTTGGTATTGAAAACACTACGAAAGGCATCCTTTCTAATGCTTATGCTTCTTGCATACTTGTGAGAATCATGGACTTAAAACTCTGACTTGCACCATAGAAGTCAGCAAACTCTTGTGTTTTATCATTCAACCAATTGAATACCTTCTCTTTAATGGGTTCTTCCACGAACAAATGACACCAACACGAGTAAAAGAGAGAAAATCTTCACAAACTAAAGCCAAATCAGAGCCAAATCATGCTCTGATACCACACTGTCACACCTCCAAATTAGCGTCAACCAATTTTGGCCTAGGAATGACTCGGCAACACTAACGGTTCAGTGAATCAAGCTTCACCCATCAATGCTCAGCCTTACACACTTGCTCAATTCAAGTGCACCCACAATCATCAAAGATTGGCAACAAAAGTCTTTCTTCATTTTCTCTCATCCTTTAATGCAACCCATACTGCTTTAAGGCTTTGCCATGCAATAATTCCACACAACGTCAATATCAATCAGGAACACATAATTAGAAGCAACAACTCACTTTCATTACTTCAAGGAAGAATACAAAACTCACCCAAATCTGGGCTACAAATGGCCATCACTCCCAAGTGATGCCAAACTCCCTAAATGGCCTAAAACTCACTCTCTAAGCCTATGGAATTATCCCTCTGTCCTCTAAAACGAAGAACTCTGTCTACATACATTTTCTGGCCTATAAATAGCACCAGAAACAAAGCCAACTCGTGTGCATCCACTGCACAAGCCATGGCCAGACATGCAGTGGCAGTTCCTGTAACTGTCAAGCATCCCAACTGCTAGCCTTGCTGTAGGCCAAACGCTGCTCCACTTGTTCTTTTCAGTTACTAGGGCCAAACACGGTTATCCTAACCGTTCATCACCATCCTTCTACTCAGGCCGCGCGTATCCAAGCCTTGGCCAACTTTTAAGCTTCATATGGGCTTTTACCAAGCCATGCTGCGCCATCCCATCCAGGCCATGTGCTACACTTAATTGGATGCCACAACCAGTGCATACACATGATATTAAGCCTTCTAAACTCGCGCATAGCTTTGGCCCACAAGCCTTAGCCTTCTTGTCACCTTTGGCTGAGTGCGGACTTACAATAGCGCGTTTGGCTGCGCCATTGCTTCTTATGCATTACCAAAGCCTTGGCCAAGCTTTGGCCTAATGCCAAGGTCATTCTCTTGACCTTTCCCATGTCCTTGGATGCTTACTTGAGCTGGGCCAACTCAAAGTCCTCGGAAACTTGACATTGACCAATCAATGTCATGTACATGTCATATGCATGTCAAATGGCCTTCCTTGTCTTCGCCTAATGTCGCTTCCTTGTCGGACTAATGAAGCTACATTTGCTAGGCCACTTGTGTCAGGGCTAATAGTAGCCTACCTAAGTAAAATGGTATAAGAAGATTTGAAAATCCTGCATTCACCCTATACCACATCTATTAATTAATGTGTGGAAATAACCAAAAGAGTGTGTGCTACAGAGGAGAATTTAATGAAAAATGCTTCATGACTACGTATGTCATAAGGACCAGGATACGGATCATCTTTCTAACAACTGCTATCTCTTAGTAAATCAAAAAGCACTGTTGTGCAGTGATGGGTCATTTCTTCGGTTTCAAGTTATGGTGGAGATCTGGTTCAATAGGAATATGATTTGCTTGAGAAGACGAGGCAGAAACTCCCTGGGCCTTTGGGCTTGTCTTTAGTTTTCTTTTCTGCCTTTCGGAGACGGTCTCATTTTGGGGACTTTCGGCTTGTATTCTATTCTGAAGCGATTTTTGGTATTACAATTTGTTTGTATATATGGTTTTTAAAAAATAAAAAATATTATTGCCCATATTCAACCGTCTTTAGGTTCACCAAATTTTTTTTTTGCCTCGATGGTGGAATGTGGATGCTTGGTTCTCTTTACCAGACACTAGTTTTCCATAGGAATGGTCCATCAATACTGCATTACCTTTGCGAAGGGTTTTGTTTTTTATTACATCATGTGTAACCCTTTGTACCATTCTCTATGCTTAATGAAAAACTATGGTTTGCCTTCAAAAAAAAAAAAAAAAAAAAAAAATTGTGTGTACAAACAATATTGTTACCGGCTGCTGAGCCGGTTACTTTGTCCCATCGTTGATGCGAAAATCCTAAAGGTCACCCGCTCCCCCTCTCCCCCATCGGTGTGACATATTTTTATTGGTTGGATCGGGGTTGGGAGGTTCCTCTATAGATCTTGGTTGGTGGAGTTGGGTGGAAATTTGTGGTGGTTTTGAGTGCCACATAGGAGCAACGGAAGAGGGGAAAGAAAAGGGGCGATCTGTGGCACTTTCGTTATGATGCGGATCTACATAAAACACAAAAATAACCCCTGTTATCTAAGGATGAAGGAGCACGCCACCTAATGGTCCGTTTTTGAATCATGTCCTGTTGGACTTCGCTTAGGAAACTTTATGCAAGTTTCTGCAAGTTCAGCAATGCCTTATTTTTGTGTTTCCACGTTTAGCCTATGCTCCGCCTTAGATGTTCGGGAATATACCCCGCTGACCAAAATTTTCATCCATCACATTTACAAATTCGAGGATATTCTGACAGGTCAAAACCCTCCTAAAATAACATTTCAGCCCTCAACTTGGTGGAGGTCTTATTTAGACCTTCATTTATGAGGGTTAATATACTTGGTATAGATAAGACTTTTGCCAAAAACCATCTCCAATAGTATAAGGTTTTAAACTTAAAATTTATTACATGGATATAAGTAATTAACATAATAAATTGATTTCCTTGTTTTCAATT
Organism: Papaver nudicaule; assembly: GCA_023529015.1. Taxonomy (NCBI): domain Eukaryota; kingdom Viridiplantae; phylum Streptophyta; class Magnoliopsida; order Ranunculales; family Papaveraceae; genus Papaver; species Papaver nudicaule. Next base: position 11,528 of record JAJJMA010262376.1, on the reverse strand, counting down.
GGTTTACTTTATTTTTAAACAATAATTAAAATATAGAAATTAGTTAAATTGATGAAATGGAGGTCTTACCGAAAGTCTAGATAAGACTTTCTCTAAGACCTTTTGTTTGCCCACGTCATCACCCTAGTTTATAGAACTCCACTACTGGAGATTGATTTTTGTTAAATGAGGGTCTTATATCCTATGTGTCATAAGAAAATAAGACATCCACCCACTGTTGGAGACGCTCTTAAATGCTTCTTGTTTCAATTCTAAGTGAATAAGAAAGAAGAAAACATAGGTACCGTGAAAGAAATTAAAAGCCACCGCCTACATTCAGTAGTCATGGAAGAAGGTGGCGACTTTCATTGTCAATTGGTGGTGCTCATTTTTCTAACGATTGTCAACTGGTTCACTATGTCCAAGAAATCTTGGATTTGTTGTATCAGGTGTCGCCTTTCCTCTTTTTATGTCTTCTCTGCACCTTTACAGATACGAATTCGATTCGTATTTGTATTTTTAGTTTCAGATACAAATATGGATACTGCACTATTCACATCTAAATGTATTCGTTGATACCCTTGTGCTCACCTTTCATTTCTTTTACCTAGCAAATTTGGGGGCGAGCTGATTCTCAATGGGGGCGAGTCTGACTCAGCACTAAATGACAAAATAGGGATGTTCACTTGGTAATCACATAACCCCATATCCACCATTATTAGGATTAGAGGTAATGATTAGGATTAGAAAGTTAATTTATAAATAATCAAAAATGTTATATTATTAATTACCCAATTATATTGGGATTAGATAGTTGGCCATTAGCACCACTACCACCTTCATTATCACCACCACCTCCTCTAATTCCACCACCACCACCACCTTCATTTTCACCATTTCAAATTCTAATTACGCTCACCACCATCACCTTTATTACCACCACCACCACCACCACCACCACCACCACCACCACCACCTTCGTGATGAAAAATCGTCATGATTCAACTTATAAGCATGACGATAAATAGAAAAATCGTCATAGTTCAACATACAACCATGACGAGTATACAACAATCGTCACACTATGTAATAAAATCTTGACGATTTAGCTTTGAGAAAAATCACTCCTCTGCCAAAAAAACAAGTTAAATCGTCGCACTATGTAATAAAATCTTGACGATTTGGCTTTGAGAAAAATCACCCTCTCCAAAAAGAACAAGTTAAATCGTCACACTATGTAATAATATCTTGACGATTTTCAAGTCGTAATGGATTTGCTCCAAACCATGACGATTTATGAAACCATAAAAACAAGTTAAATCGTCGCACTATGTAATAAATTCTTGATATAAATCGTTATGGTTTTGAGAAAAATCGTCACAACAATATTACACGACAACCATTATGAATATACAAAAATCGTTATGATTTAAAACACAACCATGACGATTTACAAAAATCGTTATTGTTCCACATATACCTTGACGAGTATACAAAAATCGTCACGTTAATTGTTTACAACCATGACGACATAAAAATTACAATACCTACACTACACACTACTTCTCCCACACAGTATGCTCTATAACGGTGTCCAGGGTATATGAATGTCTAGTGTTTATTCCTTGTTTTAGCCAGTGCTGCTTCCTGCAAATGAAAATAGCAAGTGTTATTGTTGTTTAAAGACAAATCTAGTTCGTAATCCACATGTAGATTCTGAGAACTATGTCTGCCCAAAAGCAACATAAAGGAAACAACCAATATACTGATCTAGAAATGTTGAAATATTAAGGTCTGTCCAATGTGGTTTTAAGGTCTGTCAAATAGCAACAACACACTTCTTTTTACTGTCAAATACAGACCCAAATCATTATAAATCCAAGCTCTAACTTCCTGTGAATGAGCACCATAACTTTGTAGTTGTAATTAGGTATGAAAGCCCCTTGTAAAACCAACCATCGAACCATAAAATCCACAAAAACACAACAACAACAACAAAGAACATTACAGAAAGTACAAAGATGTCTACTTAAAGTTCCTAAAATAGCCTACATTTGAATTCTGTGCCACAAGCTCCCTATGGTTATCTACCAGCACTTTAACACTTTACCATTGCTTCTTGTTCTGCTCCATTATCCTCTCTTCTACTACGGAACAACGGACAACTAATAGCTAAATGATCATAAGTTTCACTGAAATTAGCCTAGAATGTATAACTTAATGAAACGGTGACCAGTTTCTCACATAACATAAACTGATAAGGAAAACAGTAACAAATTAGAAAATAATGCGTACCTCAAGCCCCTCATCTTGCTCCCAAGCAAGGCCAGGTCCATTGTACATGTTCTTGATAAGCAATGTGCATGATTTATCAGGGTAATAATGAACTCTGCTATAGCGCGATCCAAAGCGACAGGCACCAGTTTTGATATGGAAAGGACAATTAGCTTTATCCTACGCCAAAAAAAAAATTAGGCGATATCAAGTTATCAACAGCATCACTAAAGGTGGGATCATAAAAACAAATATACCATGGGCTATCATAGTCATATAGACATAAATTCTAAGCTGTGCATAGTCATTCCTCCCCAGCAAAATAAAACGAAAAGAAATGACATAAGTAACCAATTACTTTAGATAGTAGAATTGAAATGCATACTTGTTCCGTTCCGAAGTTAGGTGTCTCCTGGGCAACACTGTCAAAAACACCTTGTGATGACACAGTTGCTGAATTCTTGTAGGAGGCAAAAGCTTCAGAATTTGGAGGAAGTGGGTTTAATGTAGGTTTTTCCTTGTCTTTTCAAGACTCAAGAGTTATAATAACAGCTTAATTTTGGTATAAAAACGAAGCAAAGAAGACCAAAGCAAAATTGAATCAATAAGATCTTGCTCAAGAACTGGTCACTTTGGCCTTTTGTCGAACAACTGATGGGTGTGAACAGACATGGGCAGAGACAAGTTCATTGTGTTCTTCCAACCCATGTTTAGCTCCTTCCCTGCAATCATTCAACCATTTCATAACAACCCATACATACAAATCTAACCCAACATTTCTAATTCACTCAAATGTCTGAATCGAGTCTTAATCACATCAATTTGGCCCCTTAAATCAATGGCTAAAGTCTTATTTCCTTTTCTGTATTGTAACTTGTTACCCCCAACTTCAAATCATTCTTCTCTTCAATTTCATGCCTTCACCATCTATCGGTTCTAGCCATTCATAATCAACACCAACTGGACCCTCTTCATACCCTACAATCAGCTCACAAGATCACACAGCAGCAGCACAGAGAAACTACATCTTAAACCAGTTCAATTTCCATAAGAGTTGCAGAGAAATGGAAGTTGAGATTGAGAGATTAGTGGTGGTGATGGGTTATAAGGTAAGAGTTTGTAGTGGTGAGCGATGGTGAGATGGTGGTGGTGTTCTGTGGGTTGAAAACGATGGTGAGGTGGTGGTGATGTTCTGTTGTTAGATGAAGAAGAAGATAATGGAGGTCGAGAGATAGTGGTGGTGTTAAGAGATGGGACAAGATGGGAGGGGTGGTGGGTTATTAGATTTAGGGTTTTAATATTTATGATTAACATATAATTAGACACCCCCCTATAACTGAATGGGATACCCAAACTCATTGTTGACTCATTGCTGACTCCCACTCGCCCCCATTGAAAATGGGCTCGCCCCCAAATTAATGAGGTTCTTTTAATAAAGGTCTTTATTTTTTTTAATAAAGGGTCCATCAACCATCGGTGGTGGTGGAGATAAATCAAACCATTTTATAACTAGACGTTTTTAACCGTATATTTTTTTTGCGAGTATTTAAGCTGTTTCTAGAATAAAAAAACATCGAATAATTTTTTAACTGAAACTTTGTTTACATGATGAAGACAACTTATATGCATGAGTTGCAAAAAAGAATACAGTGACAATCATAACGACCTTGGAGGAAAAATTTAGCATGGCCCCTCTATAACTCATTTCCTTCCTTGAACCTCTGTAAAATTCAAGACACCACATAATTGAACAAAAATACCGGTGGTCTTTTTCTTCATTTTCTGCCCATCGATTTCAGAATTTCAACTAAAGATCCATTTACATATTCCCACATTACTCTAATTGCAAGTAGGAAATTTTCTATTTCAGCTTTCCCCATCATCCCAGTTTAAATTTTTTGTTGCTGAATCAATTTTCTATTATCTATACCGAAAACCATATACAAGCTTCGTGGTGTGGCTAGATAGTTCACTAATAAATATGCACTAGACCATACAATAACATTCTTTTATGAATCGATTTATAAGTTCAGAAAACATTAAATTTTGCTGAGCTTATTTTCACATATAAATCATTTATTGTCATGCAATATCGCACATAACTTTAACAAGAAAATATTTGTAGAACTACATGAGAGAGGCTAGTTCTATATTACTTTCATCAAAACAAACCTTAGGATAAGGAACCCGAGCTCTCCGTCAAACTCCACCAAGTTAAAAATTAGGTCATTTGATTTCAGATCATATCTCTCAACTGGTTTTTCCTTCAATGTTTTGTGGTAAAGAGCATAAATGAAGAAGAAAGAAACTTACACGTGATAAATGAAGGGCAAATCAGTCTTAATTTTTGCATGTGTGATCCCATGTGTACAATAAATTAACTACTTCACAGTTAACACAGTTAGATGGAAAAGTTTGATGGTAGAGCATATTACCAAAATATACAATATAAAGGCATATTACCGAATGAAAGTTGGATCTTCTTAATAATAAGCACAACAATCTATATCATGGGTCGTTTTTTTCTGGAGAGTTGAATTTCTCAAGGAGGGAGGATCCACTCACACTCTTAGAGCATCTCCAATAGTGGGTAAAAATTCTTATGGGGCGGTCTTATGTAGCCCTTTTTTTTTTTTGAAAAATTTTTTTTTTTTTTTGAAGAACTTTTTTTTTTTTTTTGAAGAACTTATGTAGCCCTTTATTTTGAAGGGTTTATGTAGATTAACCTTAAAACTAATAAACTATCTCCAACAATGGGTGTTATAATCTTTATGATATCTTATGTGGATAAGATCTTAACCTTTTAATTTAATTTAAAATAATTATTAATGAAAATAAAATAAAATTGAGGGTCTCCCCGAAAGTCTAGTTAAGACTTCCACTAACACCTTTTGTAGTCCATGTCATCACTTCTAAACTCCAAAACTCCACTATTGGAGATTCATTTTCAAAAATATAGTCTTAGATCTTATGTGACCATAAAAATTAAGACCTCCACCCATTGTTGGAGATGCTCTTATCCTCACACTTTCGGTCTATTTTTTTGATAAAACCTAAACAACTTCAAATTTGAAGTTAATATTTTATGAGTATGTTTTTTCTTATAAAACTACCTTCCGATGAAAAATGAATACATTCCGACACATTTAAAAGCCCATTTACCTCTTTAAATATCAGCCGGGCCGTTGAAGATCAACGGACTTTTAATGGTGGAAATTTGGATTGGTAGATAGTAATATTAGGTATCTTCAAATGCTCTAATTCTTTGTAAGAACGTAGACATTTATAAGATGATCCCCATAAAATATTTGGTTCAAATTCAAGGTCATTTGGATTCTATCAAAAAATAGAACCGAAAGTGTGATATATATAGTGTGAGGATCAGAGTGCGAGATCCTCCCTCTTTCTTACGAAAAAAATAAACAATTTTTTTTTTTAAATAAATAAACTTTTATTAATCCTCATCAATTGCAAGAAGCTTACAAGAATTGGATGGGAGCCTGGCAACAAGCTGAGCTCCAATCCCTTTCT
>JAJJMA010262371.1:0-12312 GCA_023529015.1 Papaver nudicaule | reverse complement strand
TTGTTTGGGCAACTTCGCTGGGAAGTCTTAAGATGGGACTTGGTGAAGGGAGAAGAATACGTCTTCATTTTGGTAGACGATAAAAAAAAAATTGTAGAGAAATATACATTTGTAGAGACATTTTTTTTGTTTTCCTGGACGGTTGCATAATGATAAGATACTTCGTGATTGTAATTGTAATTGCAGTCTGCTCAACAACAATAAGAACCTAGGCGGGATAGAGGGAAACCAGCAGTCGAGCTTATGGCAAGGATCTTATTCCATTGGAAGAGTCATTACATGGTAAGATAAATTACACTATCTCTCACCAGTTATCAATTCACCTACTGGTAAATGGTGCACAAAGTAGTAATCACTAACTGGGCCTTGTCTTCGAGATTTGGCTGTTGATTGTTAAAATTTGAACCTCGTTGCTTGAGTCAGATCATGGTGGTATAACTGTAGTTGATCTTCCATATATCTACTACCTTTACAGAGGATTGTCACGTACCGGTGCTAATACCGTATAATAGCATGTATATTATTTCAACAATCACATTCCTCCAGATTTGCCTGCAGCTGTCTTCTTTCTTTCTCCCTATACTGATTTTCTACACTGCAGTTAGGCTTTCATTTTTATGTGATTGAGTACCATCCAAATTTCAATCACCTGTTGTACTTTTTAGTTGCATAGCAAATAGGCCGAATTTGAAAGAGAAGTTTATATTTTGGATGCTTTTAAAATGTGCAAGTAAATGGTATCCCTCATCTTTCATCAAATTTACAACTTTTCTATTGTATCACTGTTTGCCATTAACTAACATTTGCATTAACAGACTATTTATTTGCATTAAGCCATTAACTAAAGAAATGTAAACTCAAAACCACTAAAAAAATGTAAATTCAAAACCAGCATACCTGACATCTTGGTGGTCTAAATACTGGCCTCTTGGTGGGTTTATAGAATCATCCTTTGCAGCATATCTACGGCATTAACAGACCATATGAAAAGCCTTCTCTATTGTATCACTGTTTGCCATTTCTGGACCATGGATGAACAATTTTTCTTATTAAGCACATCTTCTTTGTAGGTTGTTGAGCTGCTGATATTGGATGCTAAACAAGCAGTGTCTTTACTGATCCAGCACGAGGATTTAATTCTTCCAGTGGAAGTTGTTCCGAAACTATTGGTTGGTCGCAAAAAGTGTGATTCAAGATATTTTTTGCACTTATATCTGCATTCTGTATTTGTGACTAGTCCAGATGCTGCAAAAGATTTCCATGATATGCAGGTAGGTGTTATTCTTTTTGCCATAATCCCGCTTTATTAGTATTTCACTATTTTGTGATAATTTGAATTTTAATTGGTCCGTAGCTTGACACTGCGTTTATTCAATTTTGCTAAACTTCTATGCAGGTGGAGCTCTATGCTGACTACGATCAAAAGATGTTGCTTCCTTTTCTTCGAAGCAGCCAGCATTATCATCTCGAGAAGGTTTGTAATAGTACATAGTTTAGTTTGAAACAGAAGCAACAATAAATGATGTCTTGAATTGTTTGCTCAGGCATATGAAATTTGCGTCAAAAGGGATCTTTTGAGAGAACAAGTTTTCATCCTTGGAAGGATGGGCAACTCAAAAAAAGCTCTGGCTGTCATCGTGAATAAGTTAGAGGACATTGAAGAGGTGCGTTTAGCTGATTGTGAAAACATAATTTGTTTCCTTTTGTTGTTGTAATCTTAAATTTGAAATTGAGAAAGAGCCTTAAGACTTCCTAAATACAGGCTGTAGAATTTGTGACTATGCAACATGACGATGAACTCTGGGAAGAACTAATTAAGCAATGTTTACACAGACCTGAGATGGTAAGTCATACTAGCTCTATATATTTATATGTCATCACTCTTTGGATTGTTATGAGGAAATGTTTGAGGACTATTTGATTCTATGGCAGGTGGGCATGTTGTTGGAGCACACTGTTGGTAACCTTGATCCGTTATATATTGTAAATATGGTCCCCAATGGGTTACAGATACCTCGGTCAGTATAATCGGATCCTATTTAAAATTTCGCATTTACGTCTGTGAAGCAAATCAGACATTTATGAGTTGGTGACTAGTAGCAGAACTATTTATTTCCTCAATATGGTTATGTTATTCTTAACTATGTTATTTTCTGGGTCCCATTTCAGTCTTAGGGATCGTCTAGTCAAAATCATTACAGATTACAGGACAGAGACTTCTCTCAGACATGGATGCAATGATATTTTAAAGGTATTCCCATAACCTACATTTTGTAATGTTTCCTCAATTGTAATTTTCCTTAAATTTGTTTAACGTTGAATGCTGCTATTCTGAGTAAAAGTGAATGAAATAATCCCATGGCGAAAAAATAAGAAATCAAAGTTACTGGCATTGTCAAATTACGTCAAGGATGGTGGCCAATTTAAAACTTGAAGAGGGGAAGGTCTTGCTCATTATACCTCCTTATGTTCTTGTTGGACTTGACAGGCAGATTGTGTTAACCTGTTGGTGAAATACTACAAGGAAGCACGACATGCAGTTTGTTTGGGTGGTGGAGAAGATGAAGTGCGACCCAAAAGAGATAATAATGGCAGGTCTGCAAGTAGTGATGGAAGAGGAGGAAGCATGAAAAAGATAGAGGTTAAGTACAAAACAAGAGGTGGTGGAAGGTGTTGTATGTGCTTTGATCCGTTCTCAATTCAGGATGTATCTGTCACTGTATTCTTCTGTTGTCATGCCTATCATACAAGCTGCCTTATGGATTCAATGCATTCTTTAAGCAGTACAAGTGAAAATGATGACAGTGACGAAGACGATGATGAAAACAAGTCTAGTTTATCCCGAACTCGCTGTATCTTATGTACTACAGCTGCTCAGTGAGTAAAATGAGTGAGTGCGTGTGTGTTGTGTATCCTGTCAATTCTGAGTTCTTTTTTATGCTTGTGCATTTCGATGCATATTTTTTGCTGCAATCTCGGCCATGTTTATTTGTATGTGTAGAATTTAATCGATTCATTGAAATCAAATGTCTTGTTGTAATCATATTAGTTTAACTAGTATTGAACCTTGCTTGGAAGTTTAAAACCAGCTAGGCACTGATTAAACACAAAAAAAAAAAACGAGAGTCGTAAACAAGCGTAAAAAGGTGTGCTTTCATTGAGAGTTGAACTCAAGACCTCCCGCTTACTAAACGGGTGCTCTAACCAACTGAGCTATGAAAGCTTGTTGCCTAAGATGCACTTTAAAATTAAATAACAACTTTGGAGGCTATGTGTATCCACTCACTAACAATCAAGGGAGGAAACAATTCACGAAGGAGAACGTGGAAATGAAAAAAATGATTGGTCAGTCGATGTTTACGAAATTGATTAAATAACCTCCCTTAGTTCAACCATTTCATTGAAAATATTTAGATATTGAACACCAAATAAATGCATTTACATTCTAATTTGCAGTGGTAATTGGCGTTTCTAAGTATCAATTTCATCACAAAGAGGAGTTGTGTACGAGAAAGGTCCGAGTCTGTACTTGGTAACATTCGGTCGTTGTTCATCAAATGAGGGACGCACACTATTCAACTTCACCCCTAGTCTGCCTCCTCTAAAATCTGTTGGAATGTAACAGTCTGGATTAGGCGACGATACAAGCTTAACTGTGCATAATTTTGGCTTAATAATTTCCTTTCCATTGATGTATTTCTGGTTTAAGATCATCCCAAATTCGCCCTTTTTGTTCGTCTTATTGCTTCCTCTGTATACCACTTTTCTGTTTGCATCATCCATGCATACTATTGATACCCTGGACCCTGCAACAACATATACTCCTTGTTACAAATCTCAATTGTTTGAAATTGGTGGGACAAAATTTGAGGCTTCTGATGCTATATCCTACATTCGTCCAGGTTATTTGAAGATGTCACCAAAGATATATATTATCAGGATCCATAGCATAATGAGCTTCCAGTTTGGATGCAGTGATTTAAGAAGAGAATATTAAAAAGATAATGTACCTTCGATGGGCATGGCTCCATTAATCCAATCGCCATTGCAGTCCTGGCACAGAACCTTAGCAGCAACATATATCAGCTTTGTTTCCTCCTTGGTCAAACCTTCACTTGAGATGATGACATTATTCAGCAACAGAATACTTGTAATTGCACCAATAATCATCCCTATTTCCATCCTCATCTCTGCCTCTCTTCCTGCCTCTCTAGCTCTTTTGTATGTAATGAGAGCATCACATAAGCTCATCTTATACGCAAATTAATATATGCACAGCTGTGATCAAAGGCACCATAGCTTAGGGTTGTCGGTAAGAACATGATTAGCGTGCGAACGCAGTCGATTTCTTCGATTCCTTATCTGCCTTGTTAATATTAAATAGCCACTTCATCATAAAGTCAACGAGTTCAGTAATATACAATTACTGTGAAATCCTGGCATGTACATATCTCCGGTGTCTTTAATAGACAAATCAAAATCATTAATGAATGAATTTACATCCAGAGAATCAGCTGACAATATTTTTCAACAAGCATTAGTTTTTTGTATTTGTCAAAGAAGTACAGTTTGATTGAAACTGAAAGAATACACACAAACAAAATGATATAAATTCAAGCATTTACAAATTACACACACAGTAAAATCATTTTTACATGTCTGACAATCCAAGGTCCTCCTCAAGTACTGTGGTTACATCTGCATCACTTCTGTTTATATCTGTGCATACCCTAGCACTTGTATAAAGTCGACCTGGTCGACAAACATACCCCTTCTTTGGTGCACAATGAATATCCGCAGAGCAGATACAAAGTCCTTCCAAGGCACAACCATCCTTAACAATGGTCACACCACTTTGATCTAAACCAAGGATTTGATTAGTCCATTTACTTGAAAACACTCCAGATGGATCATAACTCTCTTTCACTTTCAAAAACTCGGCAGCATGTTTGTACTTGTTAATTGCACCAATAAACCCAATATTCCGGTTTTTACCCCAGTGTGGTATTCCTCCGTATTTAAACACTGCAATCTGTTCTACTTCTTCTAATATGTCCTGGAAGAGTCTAGGCGTGGAACCATCCTTACTTCTATAATAGGTTATATCGAAATCGATGGAATCTTCTTCTGTACCTAAGTAAACATTTGAACCCTTTATGTATCTCATTAGGATTCCATTTCCAAGCTCTAGACCACAAAAAGCTTCGGGTACTAAATCTCTAAGTTTTTGCACATCCTCAATGAAGCTCTTAACTTTTGATAATGGTAGATTGACAGCAGTTTGGTGATAAAAGTTTCCCTTAACTCTTGGATCCCATGCACACGATGTGATTAATGCATCTGACGTGCTGTCAAGACAGCTTCCTGAGGCTTGTAAGCGATTTTGATATCCAACTATCGGGTAACCTGTAAACAAGTTACCGTCATTCGTGAACCCGAATCCCGTAATCCTTAATGCAAAAGTGGTTACTCTTGCGCTGATGCATTTTCCATTTGCGTCACCCGTTGCTTCTTGAGTCTCCTCTATTTTGCGAAAAAGCAACAACAAACTAATTTAGTTGACAGAAATAGACAGCTTTAAAATCAAATTCAATATAACATCATTTCGGGACATAAAAACGTAGATATCTTTGTCAAACTGGATATGTACCTGAAACTCTTACGACGGCCAAGGCTGGTGTCAATGTAGAACGGAAACCTGTGAAGTCATTGAGACCATTTCCGGATTTATTAATCGAGACTCTATCGTCAAGTCGATAAAGTGCCCTACGTTGATAAGGATACCATGTTATGTCTCCAAACTCATGTTCTTTGCCGAAGGTGGTTGCCCGAGTTGCTAAATCTGAATCGTCTTCCCTAACAATGGTCAGGGATCGTTTGAAAAGTGGCTGGAGTTTAAGAGTAACCTGCACATTAACGCATATAAAGACACGCATTCAGAATTTATTGGACATACACTATTGTGCCAATTTAGTTCTTAAATGAAGTTACCTGTGAAATAACACCAAGAACTCCAAGGGATAGCTTGGCTGCTTTAATGTCAGGGTGATTATTATCAAGAACCCTCACTTTGGCGTAACCTTCATCAAGGGTAGCTGGGGTGACAATTCGAAGCCCTATAACATAGTCATGAACGTAACTTCCATTACCCCACAAAGTACTTCCATGGGCACCAGTCGAAATCATACCGCCGATAGTTAGACCCCACCAGTAAGGGCTAGCAGGAAGTGCCAATCCAACTTTGGCCGCCTTCGATATCACATCTCGAAGTAACACGCCGGATTCAACTGTCATGGTCATCGTGGAACTGTCGATACTTAATGTACGGTTGAGGTACATAGTGCTTATGAGTAAGTTACCATTCGGACTCTCGTCCGGACACACTAACTTGGGTAGACTGTGAGAATACCTAGTTGCAACTTTCACCTTGGTTTTGTTCATGGAAGCCATAGCTACTGCTGCAATAAGTTCTTGTTCCGTCGTGGGGTACATAGCTTTGGATACTTTACATATTGCTCTGTCTGGAAACACACCTAGAGAGTTTGTTATCGTGCAATTACTATTACCCTTTGAAGAACATTTTATGGGATTTTCTGGTGGTGAAGAATGAACCATACCAATTAGTAGAAACAGCTGACATGCTAAAACAAAGCTAAAAAACTGAGAAACACCTTTTGATTTTCCCAAGTAGCTTGGCATTTTGGGTAATATGATGATGATATGACTGATTTCTCTTTAATATTTTGGTGTTATACTCTCATATGATCTATCTCTAGTCTATATATATATAGAAGTGAGAGTTATAGATGAGAGGGAGGAAGCGAAGAGAGATTCAAATAATGCAACCAAATTGATAACGCGAAACGATTAGCCACCACCATGTGTTTAACATTTGCGTACGGCTAGCGTTTTATATATTAAATAGTGTGTGTTTGAATGATTCCATGCAGATACATACTTCGCTCTGCCAAACATTTTTGTTTTGAACAACGATCCTATATTTATTTTAAGTCTCACAGATTTTACCCAAAGACATGTTTAATATGTCCTCGGTTGAGCCCTTATTCACCTTTGGGGGTTCTTCCATTCATAAAAGACTCGCTGCCCTTTTTTGATTGAAAAACAAGACTCACTGAGTCACTGCCTCTTTTTTGTTTTTTTTGATTGAAAGAAAAGACTCACTGGTTCACTGCCTTATTACTGTTGGGTTACCTTCAAAGATTCGATTACATAAATTTGAGTATAAGCTAATTTTACCAATACTCCAACACTCGTGGTGCAACAGATGGTTGCTCGTTGAGTTCCTCCAAAACCGTCACATAAGTGGCATTCCCATGCATAGAACCTCCGTCCATCGTCATCACTTCATCGAGCTCAAAAGCGCAACACGCCCAACATGATTAGGTGAGCTTTCTATTGTTTCCGATCGAGTTTAATATACACAAGTGAGATTTTTCTTACATAAATGAAAGTGAAAATAGGTTGTCTTTGATGAAGCCATATTAGGGTGAGATCTGAGACAGGTTTTAACAAGACAAACAACAAGTGGACAAGTAGAAAATACTGAGGTGGTTTTGTGCAATTGTGGTTCCAAGATTTGGATTGATTTTTCATTCTTTCCCACGTTGCTCATCTTGGTTCACGTCTTCTTCTGAGCATCTTTGACTTCAATTAAGATAAACACATGAGTTTGGACATCCATAAAGGACCAATTGACGAAATGGGGAGATTATTTCCAATGGGAAAAAAAGAAGGTTGGTCACTCTTGTGTCAGTGAAGGTCATTTTCAGTTTTTGGCGTTCCATGGGGCAATCGAAAAGGTTGAATTTTGGATTAACCGGTCAAATTAACCGTGTTATTTAATTCCTATAATCAGGCACTTGGATGTCCTTCTGTAGATGAAGACACTGAAAGAGGAATCAGTATTGTCATGCTCAACACACATTTGCTAATGGATCCAAAAATCATTGGTTAAGACTGATTGAAGAGATCAACTAATATCACTGTAGACCATTCGTTTCTTAATGGTATTATGCATCTAGAGTATAAAATTTAAATTGGACAACCAGCAAGTTGACAAGAAGAAATCGTAAAAGGTAGTCTGCGAGATATAGATAGATTTCTTATGTCTTCTCATGTAAGAAAAGAGCAGTTAATGCAAGAAGTTGAAAATGTATACCAACAGTCGTGCAGTTAGAAGTTCACTCAAGTTTTTTCTTGATGACATTTGGGAAGGGCAAGCAAGCCGTCTTAATAAAGCTGGTTGTGGTATGGATGGCATAGTGTAGGTGTTATATTTATTGCATTTCCTTTCAATCTTGATGCACCAAAAATCCAACCAAAATGTATGGAATAGGTGAAAATTCATAACTCTTGACGTGACAAAGATTTGAGTTTCACTTATGTTAATAGCTGACGATAACTAGGACACTGAATGGAATTGTCACCTAATGTTAAATGCGGTATGTACAGGTTTTAGGTGGCAGGTACCATTTTCAATTTCTGATTACTTCAGGGAGTCTTATTGTAAGCAATGACTTCGACAACAACCACCCGAGGGGTCACAACGTCACTCACTGTGAAGTTGGTGGGCTTCTAGAGTTCTTTAACAATGTGGCAGGGCTTGGTTAGGTCATTAGGGAAAGCCTTCAGTTTCTTTCTGTGACGAGCAGCACTCTCTTCCTTGGAAGAAATCCAAGGGAACCGTATCTAGGGTGCTCAACTTCCCGTGAGACATTTCCCTTCCTTCGACCTGAATTTCTCTTTACTTGATAAAGTATTTTGTTTCACTATGCCAATTTCGTGTCTATTTAGTCAATCAATATAGCATATGATCAAATTATTTGAGAATATTATAATATAAATAAAAATATTATAGGGAATTTTTATAAAGTACCCCTACTTTCAAATGTACTAAAGAAAAGTACCCCGTTTTTTTAAACTTTTCTAAAATACCCTTTGTTGACCGTTTTTTCAGAAAACGGTAACCGACCATCAGATACTGTTATCTGCTACGTGGCACCTGTAAAAAGACCAAGAAACCCTTTCTATGACTCGCTAAGCTAACTCAGTGAACTGAAAACTCCATTTTCAGTGAGTTTCTTGAACCTGCAAATAACACAACTCAAACGCATCCTGGCCAAATATACAACATCATTTCAACAACAAAATCTGTATAAAACTTCATTTCATAGATAAAGAGGTCCAAAAATACATAGATGTTTATTGATCCAATACTATTCAAGTAAACATAGATGTTCACATATTAAGAAATTTGAAAACATTCATTTCATACCAATCATTTCTTTGACTTTGCTGTTGGTTTGTAAAATTTTGGTTCACTGTTTGATGAACATATCCAAAAACTCTTGAGAAAGTCTGGTTCATTTGTTGCTGATTTGAAGTTCCAGCAGAAACAAATGCAGGTGCAGTCTTCCTTTTAGCTTGCTGAGATGACTCCCCTTGAGCATTGGTACATACATACAGAATATATTAGGCTCAAACTTCATATGGTTCTTAGGGCATACATATATACAGAATATATTAACCTAGACACAGACACAATAGCTGAAACAGACTCACAAAATGAAATGATCTTTGTCTGACCAAAACACATACATTTAAAAAAGAAGTGGAAATAACATGCAATATAGACTACAGCATCCAAAGACAACCATAAAACGATCAAGTAAAGTTAAATTAATTAGACAAACTAATGGATTTTGGACAGACAACTTAGACAAGGATCATTTCATTTTGTCTTTGGACAGAACCATAAAATCGATTAGTAAAGTTACATCAATTAGATCATTTCATTTCATTTTGTTATCATATGACACAACCATATATTACTTAGTCTACAGCCCACAGACTACATCATTCTTAAGACTAATCGAAGTACAAAATATAGTCTACAACAAAATGAAATGATCGATCTTTCGAAGTGTAAGTGCAATATTTGCATTGTATTCCTAACAGTACAAGTTCATTTTCTTGTACAGTAGATGTAACAGACTCGCAAACAGACAGGCTCTACTAAGTTTAGTTACTTCAAACTTCAAAATGTAGCCACAGTAGGTACCTTGGTCTAGATATGATGATGCTATACAAGCAGTATTTTTGGAGTAAAAGTAAAAATTGATCACATAATCGGTGTTGGAAATCAGTTTTTTTAATTCCAAATTCCTGACCGGAGAAAAGCACAGGTGCTTGGTAGAACCCAATTTACATACATGAATCACAGGTGCTTGGTAGACCCAAACTCTATAACCCAATTTCTGTTTTAACTATGAGACAACAATGATCACATCAATTGAACAATAACATGTCAATCCGTCGCTGGAACGCTTAATGTCATCCCAGAGTGCACTATGGGTTATTTGGTTTTAAATCACTTTTCTTCCTCTATATTCTTCACATACAAAAAAAACATAAGAAAATCATTCCTCACCAAAAGCATAAAGAAATGATAGCAACAGAGAAGATTCATCGATTAAAGTCATCTTTTATCACTTTATTCGTCAAAAATCAACTTCAACTGCCCATGCGAGTACGGATCTAAGATATAAAATTAGGGCTTTCTCTAAATAAAGTTAGGGTTTGCTGAAATCATACCTTGACATGACCTTCTTCTCCTTCTCCATCATCGAATCAGTTCTATCCTTTGAGTTCATCTCATCTGAAGCATGGAAATCGATCGAAATTTTCCAACCCTAAAAATCGCCTTTGTTTTCTCCTCAGTTTTCTGTTCTAAAGCTAAAGGGAAAGACTCGAGAATTTTCTCTCTTTCTCTCGATTTCTAGGATAACAAAGGGTGTAATAGTAAATTTATCACTGTGCTTGACTTGCTTTTTGACTTTTGACTAACTAAAGGGATTTTTGACGGAAAAATTGACGGTAGGGGCACTTTAGAAAAGTTCTATCTTTCGGGGGTACTTTAGTTGTGACCTTTGTATTTCGGGGGCACTTTATCAAAATTCCCAAAATGGTACGTAGAAAACCAAACCCTTGCAATAAAACCAAGCCAAAAAAATGTTGTTCTTTGCATATCAAGGGAAAACTTGGTTTCTTCGTCGAATTCAAGTATAACTTGGGAAGTTCTAGCGCTGAGGGAAGAACCCACCGGCCACCTCTTCTTCCTCTTCTTCAAAAGAGAAAACGGCAGCCATGTCCACTGTTACAAACTAACTCCACTAACTGGTTAACTCTTTTGAAAAGCTAACTCCATGTTTGTTCCGAGTTTTATGGGTGAATCGTCGGGTCGACTCGGTGATTAGAGTTAACCACCCAGGTTGGTTAGTTGAGGATGGATATTTTAAAACCCGGAACAAACCGAACCACTTTTTTAAAGGTCTTTTTTTTACCCGGAACAACCCCCTAACCCCCTCAGCTTTATAAGCTTAAATCCTCGCCATTTGCAAACCTAAAAACTATTCAGTTCCCAAAATTATCCGAAGAACACCAGTTTATTTCTACTCCTTCTCCCTGTTCGGATGTAAAGAAATTTTCTTTTTGAAACCGCTGAGTAACTTGGTTGAGCAAAGAAATAAGAAATTTTCACAGACAACTTTGGTAAGTTGTTTTCAAAGTGTTTTTAATTAGGGTTTCTATTGATTTCTTCAGTTATTAAGTTATACCATTGATTAGGGTTTCTGTCTAATTGTTGTTTAATTAGTGTTTTGTTGTTAGGTTATTGATTTAGATTTGTTTTCTTCCTCTCTTCAAAATTCATTACGATTGGTGGGTTATTGAATTAGGTTTGTTAATTCCTTTCTTGATATGTTATTCTTGATTTCAATTTCATATACAGTTTGGGTTTGAGATAATTTTAGTTTTTTTTACAATTTGTAGGTGGGTTATGAAATGCTACATGCATGATAGATTTTATATGGCTAATCGACCAAATGTGTTATTAAAATTGTCATGCAATCATTTTAGTTCATGTAACACCACCCATGTATATAGAATCCAATACCTATAGAAAGGAGCTATTGTAACTGCCTTTTTTTTACCCATATTTGGTTTAATTTGCAGATGGCGAAAAAAAAAAGAGGGTAGAAATCGACACTGGACAAGATGAACCAGTAACTGCCACTGTAAAATATGTACCTGTCGTTGGTACGTCTCCCCTCGATGGAAGCCACCTATACGACCATAAAAATCATGTAGCGGCTAGGATCGCTACGGGTGAGGTGGGTAGATGAAATTTTTTTATCCCTCCTTTAATGGGCTATCCTATACTGGTTTTTTTGATTTATTTCATTATCACTTAATGATGAAAATTTGTCCATGGTTGACAGACCCGAAAAATCA
>JAJJMA010262367.1:0-16569 GCA_023529015.1 Papaver nudicaule | reverse complement strand
GCCTTGAGTCTCTTGACACTTGACACCAAACAGTTTATATTATATACCTGTCATCTGTCGATCATTAGAAGGGACATCAGTCCCCCTTAGAAGGCTAAATGAATGAATGGGGAGTAATCAATATACTCATTCATTAAACGAAGGTGATACCACCGTTCCATCATTGTGCCAATCAATATGTAACCACGTTCTACGAGCGTCTCTGATCCGATGAAAAATAAATAATAATAACTGCTAATTTCTTAGAAAGGGATTGGAGTCCAGCTTGTAGGGTTCTTCAGAACGGGATTGGAGTCCAGCTTGTTGCCAGACTTCTGTCTAATCCTTTTAATTTTGTTGATTTTGATTCTGATTAAAAAAAAAAAAAAGTTCTTCATTTTGCTTTTCGTAAAAACTGCTCATTTCTCCAATTTGTCCTTGTCAATATGTCAACCTAGGAGGATAAAGTCATGCAACGTGGAAAATAGTGATATGTGCCCAAAAAAACTAACTAGTGGTGCGACATAAAAAAAAGTGCTTCAAAACCATCCACATGCATGTTGAGGTTGACAGATTAGTTTGGTGGAGTTCGAGACTGAAACCACAAAATTGGTCCTTCTAAACTGATATGTGCCCAAAAAAAACTAACGGTCATTAAGTCTAAACTCCACTCTAGAGGTATGACCAGAAAAATAGGAAGATGTCTTTCAAAAAATATTTGACATCCTGGGATTGAAGACAGACTGCCGACGTAAATACCTTAAACCATACGACGCCCTACAATCGGGAATAAAAATCACTTTTCAAAATGGAGGATTCTACATAGAAACCATGGAATTCTCACTAGAGGAGTCATATGACGAGGCAAACTTGGGATCTAATGTTCCAGAAGAAAAAAAAAATCATTACATGTTAACAAGTGCCAACCAGCACATGCTTTTTACTTAAGCCCAACTACAGCCCTTGGGATGTGACAAATGAACCGCCTCCCCCCCGTATTCCTTTCTTTCAGAGTTTGAGTTGACCATCTACTTCTGTCTGATCTGGCTTCTGAGGATGGCAATTAATGGTTATGAACTTGTGATTAATTAAAGGGGAGATGCTAGTTTGATTACTCGAAGTCAATCCGAGTGAAGGGTTGAAACTTGGAACCCACTTTGCCCATTACCTATCCCAGTGATAGAGGGTTGCCCAACCACCGTTAGATTCAGATCTCCTCTTGCAAAATTCTCTCATTCAGTCTAGCAGTGTAGTAACCAAAATTAGTGTTATCTTGGTATCGTCATTCATATCCAAGGGATGGATTGTTAACTAGTTTACAGCCATGTGCTGGTTTGGTTTATTTTCTAGCCAATTCAAAATACAGTGTCACAAAGACAAACCATTATCAAATACTACGTACTGCAATAAGTGGCCCAATATTAATTTGATTTTGTTTCGAGCCTGATTGAGCATTTTTGTTGGTTAACTTAATCATACGATTAGTGTTGGATAAAGTGGACACTTTAATTTATGCTGTTTTGTTGTTAAGATCACAGTATATATAAGGTCCAGTGGAGCTATTTATTTTGTAACGTACGCACAGGAGTCTGGTGATATTGTCTACGTTAGTAAATTCTCATTTTAACAGTTGTTGTTGGGAAATGAATGCTACACAGGAAAGAAGAGTCTATTATGGTGTGGGGCATTCCAACAGACAAGCTTGTTTGGTAATGGCATTGCCTATGTCATTACTGCAGCCAGCAGCATGAGGTACTACAATTCTCCCCTTTACCACGATGTTAGTGTTACTGTATCAATTAATCAATTAGATTTGTAGTACAATAAGTTATACTAATGTTTACTAATTAGAGCATCTCCAACGGTGGGTGCTAAAAATCCCATGTGGAGGTCTTATTTAGACCTTTATTTACGAGGTTTTGAATCCATAAAAGGGATAAGACTTTTGAACCCAAAAACCATCTCCAATAGTACAAGGTTTTAACTTAAAATTTGTTAGATGGATATAACTAATTAACAAAATAAACTGATTTTCTTTTTTCCAATTGGTTGATTTTATTTTTAAACAATAAATTAAATATGAAAATTGGTTAAACTGATGACATGGAGGTCATACCGAAAGTCTAGATAAGACTTTCTCTAAGACCTTTTATTTGCCCATGTCATCACCCTAGTTTATAGAACCCCACTACTGGAGATCAATTTTTGTTAAATGAGGGTCTTATATCCTATGTGTCATAAAAAAATAAGACATACACCCACTGTTGGAGATGCTCTTAGTCACGAAATATGCACGTATAGATGCCCAATGAAATTAAATTAGTTAGCTGTATTAGTGGTACTGGTACGAGCAGTATGCAAAGGTCAGAAGTGCCCTCGAGTAACCATTAACTAATCTTAGCTTCCTAGATATATTTGTATTGATTCTAACTTTTGTTGGATTTCTTTTTAACACTCTCGAGTTTGGAATCATCACCCAATAACATCAGCATGATATATGCTAGTAGTATAAATGTAATGATGGTGTACTTAGAGCAAGCACTATGGTGTCACAAGCCATCCCTATTAAATAGAGATATGGGGATGGCAGAAATGTCGAAAAATGGCAACCACAGTGGTCTTAGCTATTTCGAGACGGAAATCGAATTTCCGCAGCTTTTCTGTGCGGAAATCCGATTTTCGTAAAAAAAAAATCAGCGGAAATCGAATTCCCGCACAGTCAAAGCTTGACTTTTGACCGGCGGAAATCCGATTTCCGTAAAGAATAGGTTTCTAGACAGGAGAATTTGATCTGCAATGGTTTTGAGTGAACAAGTTTTACCCCCTTTTGATTTTGAAGGCGAATTTTGTTTGATTTTGTTCAATCTATTAAAAGAGTATGTTCTCAACATATATATATGCTTTGTTTGTATCTTTCAATTTGAATTTTCATAATAAAACGACTCTGAATTGTTAATAACTCAACTAAGTTCTTGTAATTCATATCCGGATTTTGTGTATGAACCTCCTCTAAATGATTTAGAAATCTGTCGACATCGCACTTAATGGTACTAAATCTACCTGCAACGCATTTTCGCTTGTGAGGATTTCCTTGCATCAATCTAACAAATTCATCAAGAACAAGTGGCCAAAACCTTTCTTTTCTACCCCCTTTCCAATTTCCACCCTTCTCATACTTAATATATGCATTCACAATAGCTAAATCTTCGTTTTTGGTATAATGTTTGGCCATTTTGAAGAAGATTTGAAGAAGAAGATGATGAATTGAAGAATAATAATAATAATAATAATAATAATAATAATAATAATAATAATAAGAAGAAGAAGAAGAAGAAGAAGAAGAAGAAAATCAATATGATGATGATTTGAAGTAGGTTTGAGAAGAAGTAAATCAATATGATGCTTTTAGGTGATTTGAGAAGAAGAAAACCAAGTTTGCTTATATAGGAGTAGCCAAAACACAACAAAACAAAAAAAATAGCCGTTACATGTTTGAATTCCTTAATCCAAAGGTTGTAATCGACTATCCGTTGGCAGATCGCGAGATCTAGCCATTGATTATCTCGGCGGGAATTGGATTTCCGTCTCTGGCGGAAACTAAGTTTCCGTAAAGAATTGGTTTCTTCACAGGAGATTGTTCCTTTGCTCAAACACAATGGTTCCTTTGCTCAAATATTTCATTATTCAAACACAATGGTATCTAAGTTACAATGGTCTTGAAGTATCATATTTTGAAGTATGTATATCTAGGTCTTGAAGTATAGAATAACAATTAAGATATTTTTTCCCAAATCATATTTTCATTAAACTTCGAACATAAACATACTAATTGAAACTAACACTAATAAAACTTCGAACATAAACATACTAATTGAAACTAACACTAATAAAACTTTGAACATAATCATTGAAAGCACTTAAAATTCTACATGAGAATTTGAAACTAGTTCGTCTAATCAAGGTTGATTACTTCATCATTGTCCGAATCATAAATGGTTTGGACTCCAACTCTCTTTCCCCTTTTCTTCAAAATTCTTCTTTTTCGTTCTTGATAATAATCTTGTTGAGTCGGATCCATGTTAGCAACATCCATATCTATTATAATTGTCTCTTCTTCCTCTTCGGATTGGTACAAATCCATTGGGTTGCTTTCTTCAAGATTCACAAATGCGGCTTGTTGAAAGTTGTTTTTCTTCTCTTCTTTTCTTGCTAGCATCTTCATGTAATACCCAAGTATTGATTTTTGTTCTTCGTCAATTTCAATACTCTCTTCTTCTTCTTCTACCTTTATAGGTCTTGAAGAACTTGCTCAAAACTTGATCCATTCCTAACGATTCCCGCTTCCCGATCTTTTCTTGCATTTTCTTCTTGTTTAGCCCTTTTCATTCCAATTGGTCTTGCCATCTCCTTGTATTTCCAATGACGTTGTCCATCATGTAGAATTTCGACACCATCAACTAATTCACTAGGAACATGACCGTTTTGGCTAGGATAACCAAGATTTTGCTCATTAGTTAATTCATAATCATATCCGGGGAGAGTTTTTCTTAAAACTTCGTAGCACGCATCAAACTTGAATGGAGCTTTGTTGGCATACATATCTCGAGCTTCTCGGACCTAAACAAGAAGAGTAGTAGTAAAAACATTAGTATGCTTTCTAATTAAAAACTAACATTATGACTAACATTATGGGAAATATTACGACTAACATTATGGGAAATATTTAATAGCTTACCAAGTCTTCATGTGATGTGCCACTTCTATTTTGTCGGTGAATACGGCAAAGAATTCCAACATACTCCACAACTTCTTATCGAATGTGGTTTTGCCATCGATTTTGAATCGAACGTTCATCTCTTTCATTAGGATTTCCTGTACATCTCTTAAAAAATGCAAAAAAAATTCCCCAAAATTGAGATCCATTCTGTGCGGCACCAACGGTTCCATCGCATGATACAAAAATAAAACAATTGGTAATGGCAAGATCTTCCTCAGGAGTGAATTTCTTAGCCACCATTTTGATTTGGTGATGAAAAAAATTTGAAAATTTGAAGGGAGAAAGAAAGAATCAATAGAAACAAGATTGATTGGGGTGGATTTGTCAAAGAGGGTGAATTTTCTTATATAGAAGAGATCCCAACGGATAGTTTTTTCGAATTTTGAAAAAAGAGTCGTTGGGGATCTGACGGTCATGAAAAAATAGAAAGATGGATGGTTAGATGTTGAGGTGTAGAGGGGGTGTAAGGAAAAAAAGGTCAAACGGTAATATTTATGGGACGGAAATCCAACTCCCGCAGGACTTTTGGGCGGAAATCGAGTTTCCGTAAAAAGTTTTCTGCGGGAATTGGATTTCCGCCTCGCATCTCTATTCCTATTACCTGCTACGAATTGGTAGCAGGCAATAGAGAAGGTCTTCTCTATCCCTATTGAATAGGGAAATTTTGCACCATAGTAGTTGCCTATCTCTATTCAACAGAGAATTCTCTATTGAATAGGAACCATAGTGCTTGCTCTTATATGCTGTATATCTTTTGTTTTGTAAATAAAAATCATACACCTGCCTGCTACCGGTCAAACATGAAATACTAGTGAAATTTATTGATATATATAGTAACATCATCTTCTCGTCTCCTTTCAAGTAATGCGACCCACTTGCTCTTGTGTTGTCTTAAGATGCTAATTAGTTTCGATGATAAGTCATGATTAAGTATAATTGATTGAAGTAGGTTTTGCATCTTATTTCTTTCTTTTCTTCCTGAACGGTGGTGGTAATTAATCAATTTGCGTAGCTACATTGAATTCTTTAGTAAGAAAAAGATTACCACACCAATGATTCCGTAAAGTTTCACAACCCCTCTAGGTGAGTAAGCACGTATCAAGAATGCGCCACTAAATCTCTTGAAAAAAACAGTATACGCAACAAATTCTGACTTTTGTATAAAGATTCCATTCACGAAGTTCCTAAATCAGTGACAATTTGCTCTAGTCGATTAATCACAATTTGAGAGGGACATACATACTCCTTTGGTGAAGGTAATTTGCAAAGGGAGGCGAACATCCGTAAGTTAGTCCCTTCATACAACATGTAACCTGGCCACAAACTACTTGGTGTCCGAATAACAACGAGCATGAGTGGCCCTCTGCGCCTCTTAGGACACCCAAAGGCATCATTTCAGTTGAGTATGGGTCAGTTAGCCCAGTTTATCCAGTTGACATGTAGAAAACAGCAGGCTTTTCTACTCTTCTTTCTCTCCTTCTTTTCTTTGCCTGCATACCAGAATGACGAATCTTTTCTAATAAAAGAAGGATAGGTACATCTTTTTCTCTTCTTCCAAAAATTCCACCTACTTGATTCTTGTTTTACTCAAAACATCAATCCCATAATTGGAGAAAAGCTAGCAAATTCGTCAACTGCCTACCCCCATTCCCATGTGATATTATGCACCTCCATTTCTAAAATAAATGAGATAAAGAATTGCGTGTCTGTACAAAGACAGGCCTTCAAATAGTAGGTCTTACCAGTAGCAGTAGGAATGACAAAGGTCAATTAGGGAATCTCAACTTTTTGCTACAATATATTCATTGATTTGGGTCCTCTACCATTGTACTATCTCTAATAGTTTCAAAACAAAATGACAAATATTTCCTTGTTTTGAGCCCGTTGTTAGGAGAGACCACACACCCACCGCTTGATTACTTTAGAGTCCTTTAGAGAGTGTGTGATAAAATCCACTGTACTAATGCAGGAAAAAACCCACACCCAAAAACTTTACTTAGAATCTTAAACAACTTATTATTAATGAATTCATTCAAAGACCTATTGCATCATCAGGATTTGACAAAACTAGACTAAGACACAGAACTGCTGTCATCATCTCATAGAAGCAATAACTTGTGAAATTAGCCAGATTGCTACACTTATTTGACCTTTGCATACGTTTTGGCAACCACTTGGTAGTAGTAAATAGCAAAGACATAACATTTAGTACATGTTTCTCAATAAATTCAGTATCATGGTCTGTATCTGAAAACATACTCCTATATTGAACACATTTCGAGACCAGAGTCTTCAAGATAACATAAAAATATACATGTTATACAACTCTCTCTCTCTCTCTCTTGTCTGTTATCTATGTCCTCCTCCTCTATTAATCCTCCAGAGTGAAGTTAAGACCTTTTTAAACTGGGTAGTACAACGAGTAAGCTAGTAGCACACAACATTGTTCAGCAAAGATAAATGGCAGTTCATAACTCTCTGGAAATAGCTAACAAGGATGATTCCTTTGATGACGATGGGCGTCCGAAAAGAACGGGTAACTTGGTCGCCCCATTACTAGTTCAAGTGAAACTAGCTTGTTTTGATTTTTGTGCTTTTATTTGAAATGCTTTCGGCCTGATTTCTTTGGCCTTTGGGCAACAAAAATCTTCTCATTATCAGGAACCATATGGACGTGTAACGCTCATATAATTACTGGTGTTATTGGATCTGGAGTTCTCTCTCTTGCATGGAGTACTGCACAATTGGGATGGATTGCAGGGCCTGTTTCCTTGGTTTGTTTCGCCATAGTCACATATGTTTCTGCTGCCCTTCTCTCGGATTGTTATAGGTCTCCTGATCCAGTCACTGGAACACGAAACCATACTTACATGGAAGCTGTTAAAGTCAATCTAGGTACTCCACTGATTTGCTAAACAAACAATCCATATGCATTCTTATCTGATTATCACGTCTCTAGTATACACTTCTTAACATTCTGGATTAGAGATCACTGGGAGTTGTTTCTATTTCTCGTTTGGCGTAGAGTGTTGGCTTTTTATAGCTTGTGATTTGGTTCATTGGTATAAGTTCAGGTCCAAAGCAGACCTGGTTGTGTGGTTTTCTACAATACCTGAGCATGTACGGAACTGGTATTGCTTACGTTATCACTACATCGATCAGTATGAGGTAAACTTGCGAGTGTGATTTCTATGAGCAATAGTTAGATCTCAGTGTGACATGGTAGTAAACTCAAACAAGGTTAAGTTGTTTCTTAACAAGATATGTTGATGCTCTCTATCTTGAATTTCTCTCTTGAACTTAAATTAGTTTAGTTCGTAATGTTTGTGTTTAATCATTTTTGTTTGTTGATGAATGCAGAGCAATTTATAGATCCAATTGTTATCACAACAAAGGTCATGAGGCTCCATGTGATCATGGAGATGCATTTTATATGCTTCTCTTCGGAGCTAGTCAGATTGTGTTTTCTCAGATACCCAATTTCCATGACATGGAATGGCTCTCAATAGTCGCAGCAATCATGTCATTCTCGTATTCCTCAATTGGATTTGCTCTTGGCTTCTCCAAAGTAATTGGTACGCATAGTTTCTTCTGGTTTGTTAAGCATGTCTTTGTCTAAGCTCAACATGGGGACCTTCAAATTTTCAGAAAATGGAGCTATTAAGGGAAGCTTTGGGGGAATTCCCCAAGCTACGGTAGCTAAGAAAGTATGGAAGGTCTGTCAAGCACTTGGAGACATTGCTTTTGCCTATCCATACTCCACAATTCTTCTCGAGATACAGGTGATTGTTCTGTTTCTTATAGTAGAAGCATTTCTACCTTTTACTGATCAAAAGCTAAATATGAATACCTTGTGAAAACTCAAGGATACTCTGAGGTCACCACCAGCCGAAAACAAAACTATGAAGAAAGCATCTATGTCAGCAGTCTTCATCACCACCTTCTTCTATCTCTGCTGCGGATGCTTTGGGTATGCAGCTTTTGGGAACCAAACTCCAGGAAACCTTTTGACAGGGTTTGGGTTCTACGAGCCATACTGGCTTATCGACTTCGCTAATGTTTGCATCATTGTTCATTTAGTGGGAGGATACCAGGTATTACAGTGAGTTTCTCGTGACTTCAAATTGTTACAAATGGTTTGATTGATGTTGGTATTATTTGTTCTACAGGTGTACAGTCAGCCTGTCTTTGCATTCATAGAAGGATGGCTAGCAGAAAAGTATCCCAACAGTGTCTTTATCAACAAATCTTACAACCTCAAAGTCCCTTTGCTTCCCAGTCTCAATCTCAGTCCTCTAAGGCTATGCACTCGCACTTTTTATGTTGCTACAACAACAGGAATTGCAATGACTTTTCCATACTTCAACCAAGTTCTGGGAGTATTGGGTTCTCTGACCTTTTGGCCCTTGACTATATATTTCCCAGTGCAGATGTACTTTGTGCAGCTGAAGGTCGAGCCATGGACACGAAAGTGGGTTATTCTTCAAACATTCAGCGTTGTTTGTTTGATCGTCAGTACAATTGCGTTAATTGGATCGCTTGAAGGTATCGTAAGTGCCAAACTAGAGTAGAGGTACCTTGAAATGTTTTCATTTCTGAAAGAGAATATTTTATGGTGTTCTTATAGTCAATCATAAGTTCGATCACAATCTCTCTCCTCTCTGTAAATCGGGCACTCACTCTCTCGACTCAGTAACAATGTTCTTATGATTCATCATTAAAACCAACTTTTCATATAGATTTTATATGATTCTTTTCAGTTTTCATTGTAGTAATCATTGTTCTCATCAGTAATATCTTTTAAAAACCTATTTCGATTGAATCTCACTAGTTTTTACATTATTTTCATGGCTAACTAAGTTTCTTTGTCTCCCTTGCGTTTGCAGATAGTTCAACCTTTCAATGGCGTTTGCCTTAAAATCGACAGTGGTATATGCGTTTGCATTCATTGGTATTCAACTAGTTTTAGTTATGCAGTTCGAGCGTTTGTTCTCTTTGTTCATCAGGATTGTGCAAAAACTTTCTTCATTGTTCCTTTCAAAAACCGAGTCTAGAAACCGAGTCAGTAAAACTAATCTCCCCCCTTCACGCTACTTTCAGATTTTGAAAATCCAATCCAAAGTTAGAAAGCGTCATAAACCCTGCTGGATATTAGCCCAAATATTCTGTCTACTTGCCATAGTTAGTAAATATCCTACAGCTGGAGATATTGGAAAATCCCAAGATTGTCGTGGTCAAACAACTAAGTTTGTTAACTCAGAATATAGTCTCGACTTTTCCCTCGAGGATGGGATTTCAGCTAGACTAGGCAAACGTTCTAGAATTACCAATTTCACTTTCCCTGAAACCAATACAACCAAGCACAATCCTAATGTTACAAATGAACTGTTACCAATGAAATCCACTGCTGTTGATGAAAATCAAGTTTTTGGAAAGGTTGGACTTTCAAGCAATGCCGGGGGAGATAAGGTAATCAAAATCCATTGTTACAGTCTTATTAACAACAAATTTTCTGTTTTGCCTTTATTTCTTCACTGTGCTACACAAACTAATTTATCTCATTTTTTCAGGCATTCTTTCTTTATTATACACACTAATAACATTCAAGTTTCTGTCTTTCTACAATTACATTGGCAGTTAAAGTTGCATGGTCTAAATTTTGCATTAAATACCTCTAGTCTCAGTTTTAATTTATCTACGGATTTTATTGTTGCATGGTCATTGGTTATTACACAGCACCATCATTTGCATTGTCGCTTTCCAGTATTGCATTTTTCTTACAGTCAGTTAGTTCACGGTCATATAGGTTTTAAGTTAGTATTGCATTGTCAGTACACTGATAACATGAGAATATTGTCCTGGAATGTCCAGGGATTCAAATCCCAGACAACTAGAGACTACCTCAAATGTATTATTAGAAATCAAAACCCTGATATAGTATTTCTATGTGAAACGAAGTTGGCTGAACCACAACTTAAACCACTGTTAAAGAGGTACCAATTTCCAAACACTGCTTTCATCGAACCGGTAGGACTATCAGGAGGACTGGTTATCTTATGGAAGGATGGCTTTACTTTCGAAATAGTTGGTGCAGAGGATAACATGTTCCATGTTTTGTTGCAAGCTGATCCCAGCAAGCCGGAATGGCTCCTTTCATGTATTTACGGGTACACAAATTATCATAACAAGAAGAGACAGTGGTCTTACATTCGAGAACTCGGTAATCAGGTAGACCAACCATGGTTGGTAATCGGGGATCTCAACTTTCATCTCTTAGGTGATAATGTTGGTACTTCTTCTTCCACAGATGGTTGGGTTAATTCAATTATTTCCTCCTGTGGATTGGAAGATATTGGTTATATTGGGCGGGATTATACTTGGACTAGAACCAACATAGATTCAGGAGTAAGGAGGTCAAGGATCGATATGGCACTCGGCAATGGAGATTGGACCCGACTTTTTCCTAACTCTAAAGTTCATCATTTGAATCAGCTTGGCAGTGATCATTGTCCTATCCTGTTTGTTGCAGATAATACACAACCACAATGTTGGAAGCCATTTAAATTCTTCTTCACTTGGTTAACAGATAGTTCATGTTCTGATGTTATTAATACTGCATGGTCTTCTGAAGTTTCAGGTTCCCCAGCGCATCAACTGGTTACTCGTCTCAAAATCTGCAGAATTGAGTTATCTAAATGGAATAAACTCCACTTTGGAGATATAAACCATCGGATAGATCAACTACAAGAGGAGTTAAATTTGGTACAATCAAAGCCTGCTTCTGTGACAAACCACAATCAAGTTATTCGAATTAATGAGGAGCTCAACAAGTGGAACAAGATTCAGCATGATTTCTACATGCAAAAATCAAGAGATACTTTTCTCAAGGACATGGATAATAACACAAAATACTTCCATACCATTACAAATCAAAGGAAAACTAGAAACCAGATTGATGCTATGCAAGACTCAAATGGAATATGGCTGACAACCAGAAATCAGATTGATTCTCATCTCACCTCACATTTTTGAGGTATTAGTACAACTACCCATCCAGTTTTGAATGATTCTGTGTTCAATATTATTCCAAGGTTAATTACAGATGAAGATAATGGAGTTCTATTGAGCATCCCAGATAATGATGAAATTCACAAAACCCTTAAGAGTATGGAAAACTGGAGCTCTCCAGGACCTGAGGGTTTTCAAGCAGGATTTTACAAATCACAGTGGGCCATTGTTGGAGATGATGTATGTAATATGGTGAAAAGGTTCTTTGAAAGCAGACACATGCCTAGACAGGTAAATAAGACTTTTATTTCTCTTATTCCTAAGAAGAAAAAGCCTCAAACCCCTGCGGATTATCGACCTATAGGTTTGTGTAATACTTCATATAAAATCATCTCTAAAATTATCGTCAACAGAATGAAACCTCTGATGAATAAGATTATCTCTCCGTATCAAGCGGCTTATGTTTCTGGTAGACTCATCAGTGACAATACAACCATTGCTAAAGAGATAATCCATACTATGAAGAAGATAAGAGGACCTTATGGGTGGTTTGCACTCAAACTTGATATGAGTAAGGCTTTCGATAGACTGGAGTGGCCTTTCCTCATCAAGGTATTGCAGTATTTTGGTTTTGATGATAATTGGTGTGATATTATTCAGCAGTGTGTTAGCACCACCACTCTCCCAGTGATGCTGAATGGTTCTCCTTGTGAGGAGTTTCAACCAACTAGAGGTATCAGACAGGGAGACCCTCTATCTCCTTATCTTTTCATCTTATCCATGGAGTTTTTGTCTAGGAAATTGTCTGAGGCCCTAAACAATAACTCTATTCCAGGTATTAAAGTGGCGGCGAATGCACCAGCCATTAATCATTTGCTCTTTGCAGATGACTGCTTGATCTTTACTCAAGCAACTCTT
Source organism: Papaver nudicaule (assembly GCA_023529015.1). Taxonomy (NCBI): domain Eukaryota; kingdom Viridiplantae; phylum Streptophyta; class Magnoliopsida; order Ranunculales; family Papaveraceae; genus Papaver; species Papaver nudicaule. The sequence goes on along the minus strand of JAJJMA010262367.1, from coordinate 3,887 downwards.
GGTTCTGTATACAATCTTCTTCATCTTCTGGAAGAATTTAGTTCTCAGTCTGGTCAACTAATTAATTTTGAGAAATCTGCTGTTCATTTCAGTAAGAGTACAAGTGAAGAAACTGCTGAAGCTTTCATGGAAATTCTTGGAGTTAAGAAGATGAATTCTAAGGAAAAGTACTTGGGTTCTCCTTTATTGCTAGGTCATTCAAAAAATGAAGCATTCAAGGAGATACAAGATAGTTTTGACAGACGACTCTCTAGTTGGTCATCGAAGACTCTCACTCAAGCTGCTCGTACTACAATGGTTAAAAATGTTCTAAACTCAGTTCCGGCTTATCAAATGGGTACTTTTCTCCTTCCTAAGGGCCTTCTCAGTCGCCTTACTTCCGCGGAACGTCATTTCTGGTGGGGCCATAAGTCCAATAGAGGTGCCTGTCTAACTGGATGGGAACATTTGTGCAAGCCAAAGAACTCTGGTGGACTTGCTTTTCGCGACTTAGAACATCTCAATATTGCACTTCTCACGAAATTAGCATGGAGGGTTTTGAATCAATCTGATCAGTTGTGGGTGCAGGTTTTAAAGGCAAAATATTTTGACGATGGGAATCTACTTCATAATTATGCCTCGCCATCTGATATTTCATGGACTTGGAAGGGTATTGGAGAAGGTTTAAAAATAGTCAGACAACATGTTTTTATGGAAGTAAATAATGGCAGACGTACTCACATATGGTTAGACAGATGGGTTGTGGGTTTACACAACCCCCCTACAAGTCAAAACCCGATGGCACATCATTACACCTTTGTATGTGAACTTCTGTTGCCAAATTCAGATACATGGAATGTTGGGCTGTTGTTTTCTCTATTTGATCAAGATACAGCGAGGAGAATTATCAACATGTACATGGACCTTTCTAAAGAGGATGGTTATATCTGGATGCCGGCCAAAGACGGGAATTTCAGTGTAAAAAGCACTTATAATGCCATTGCCAATAGACGTGCAGTTAATCATCCAGCTGGGGTAACAGACGCTACTTGGAAGGCACTGTGGAGGTTTAAAGTAGCACACAGAACAAAAATCTTCACCTGGAAGTGTTTGAGGGGTATAGTTCCGACTAGAGTAAGGTTGTCACGGCATATTCCAGGCATAGAACAAGACTGTGGTACATGTGGACTTCATTCTGAAACTTTAGAGCATCTTATTTTCAGTTGTGAACATTCAAGGAAAGTCTGGGGCGCTTTGCAGATTGATATAGATGCTATCAGACTTCAGTTCAGCACAGTATTTGAATGGACACTGTCATGGTTTGGAGCATCAAGGCTCGCAGGCACCAGGTTGACTGACAGTGAAGTACAAACGAGAATGGTTTGTAGTTGGTTGTTGTGGAAAGATAGGTGTGATGCAGTACACCAGGGGAAGAAGCCTACACTCCATAATACCCTACACAAACTTAGTTTCTACTCTTTGGATACCTTGCATTCACACAGTTCCAACTCATCTCATCTAGGCAGGAATATTACCAGTATGCATGTCATATCACGTTGGAAAGCACCCCCATTAGGCACTCTTAAAATCAATCTAGATGCCTCCTTTGATTATAATACTAATGAAATTGGTACGGGGATTGTCATTCGTTGCTCTTCAGGTATATGTCAGGGAGCAAAAGGGTCGTATGCAGATGGAGCACTAGGCCCAGAAGAAGCAGAGTGCAAGGCCATCAAAGAAGCACTCATTTGGGCGAGAAGTAAAGGTCTGGATGGCATACTAATTGAAGCAGATGCAAAGGTTGTGATTCGAGCAATCACGGATGGGACACCAACATCCCACTGGGATTCTAGGAACATAATAAAGGAAATAAAGCAACTAGCTCAATCTTTCATTTCATGCAACTTTTCTTTCGTAAGTAGAGACGACAACCAAGTCGCAAATGCTATTTCTAAGTTTACAAGACAAAACAAGGTTCACCTTGAAGTTTTTGATTCTTTTCCAAGTTTTGTAACTGAATTATTGGCTAAGGATTATTCCTCTGCATTTCCTTAATAAAATCAGTTATTTATCAAAAAAAATATAGTCAATCATAAGGGATAGAATTAATGTAATTGTCAAGGCATAAGGCCAGTTTGTCCTGCATTTTGTTTCCACTTCCCAAAAAGAAAAATCTGTTTCGCTAGCAACACAGCAATTGTAATTTTTTAACGATCTTATGTAAATCTTGGAATCAAAATCAATAGTAACTGATGCGTTATTTTATTCATTGGTAGATGAAGACACGTGTTTTGCAATTCTTATCAACAAAACACTCCTATGTAAATGAAGCAAATGATTTTTGTGTCTGTTTTTTTTTTACAAAAGATTATGGCCGCAAAAATGAAGTTAAAAATTTTATACATAGAAGAATGTTGATGGATCGGATGTGTTTTGTGTGTCTCGGCAAAGGATTGAACGAGCCTCAACTACTGAACGAGGGGGCTCAATATCTTTATCTTCCAATGAATTTCCTTGTAATCTTTGCATTTGGGAAGCAAAGGTATCATCCAGAATCTACAAACATGCATTTACACTTTAGATGAATCCAAGAGCAAAATTAGCACAAAATTACTGATATTAGAAGTACTTACCCCAAGAGCATAATATGAGCCGTTGTACCAGATTCTATTTTCTTTCCTGCTTTCAAGAAACTTCAACACATTCTAGAGCAAAAGAAAAACATTAAGAAGATTAAGTGGTAGCTGATCTCTGAGAAGAAGGAAATATGTATTGCTTCAAGGAGAATATACAGTATATGAATTTAGAATTGTCTTACCTGACCCATCCTATCCCAACATCCACGGCATATGGCAACAAATATTCTGCTTGAAAAGACCTCATGCAAGTTTGATATAGAGTCTATCACTTGTGAACATAGGTTTTGCATCTTCTCCCGAACCTCAGCCTCTCCATCTGATTCCTTGGTTTCCTCCAAGATTCTTTTCAGATGGGTACTTCGACTACCCTGCATCTGAGCCAATCATCTGATTTTAGACATTATTACTCAACCTTTTAAGAAACTGCTACTAATTTTAAGAAGTTGTGGAAAAGCATGTCAGTGAAGAAATAACATTGAAAGAATGGTAATATGTTATATATACGAGTTTTTCGGCAGGTTTCACCCAAAGACTTTGAAAGTTAAGGAGATCGAAAGCAATAATGAGCAGATTAAAGTGCTGGTGATACTAACATTTGTTATGAGTTTCTCTACAGTGGCTTGCATGTAAGTTTTGTATTTTGTCCTCAGCAGGACAGTAATGCCATTCATCTGCTCGCCGAAAACTGCTTTTCTTTCTTCTATCACAGGCAGATAGGATCCCCAAGGTTTTAGAATATCCTCAACTCGACAATGCAGTACATCAAGAATTCTTTTGATGGTATTCAAGAATGTTCCTAGCTGTAAATTGTTGAGAAATACCACAAGAGATTGAATTAGACATTAAAAAAATGCTTTTCGTATCAAAACAAAGATACACCCATAAAGACCCACTTGATTAGGAGCATAATACAATGTTGTGGATTGTCTTCTTGTAAGTTTCTGCATTTGCAGGCCGAGCTTCTTTGGGATGGTATCTTTCAAAGGGGTAAGGATATCAACGTATTGTTTTTCTAACGCTTTTATGACTGATCTCTCCACATTCGCAACAGCCTGCAAAAAAGCAACATAAGCATTAGCATTGCGACGAATAGCAATTACCAATGTTGGAGTAAATAATGTTCAAAGTCCTTACATTTTCAAGAATCAAAGAGTACTCAGGCCATCGGTTGACCACAACTTCATACTCAGTTAGAGAATCTTTTATTTTCTCGTACATGTCCTCAGCAAAAGGAGAAGTTGAGTGGTTTGTAGTTACTCCAGACCATGG
>JAJJMA010262365.1:0-14863 GCA_023529015.1 Papaver nudicaule | reverse complement strand
TTACAATCGTTTTATGTTTTAGATTTTTTGTGCCGATTAAGTTAGTAGATAAATCTTGATTTTCCTGTAACTCCTTAATCGTTGGTTATAATCATTACAGAAAGCCGATTGTTTTGAGCCAGAAATTATAATCGGTTTATATTTTCACAAAGGTCCACCGTTATTTTTCTTGTGTTGAAAACCGGTTTATCTTTTATATTATTTGAGCCGATTGTTTTCTGTGTAACTGTTAATTTGTTTCTTGTTTTGTGTTATAGGGAGAATAGGAAGGCAAGCACACCCCAGGCTAAGAATAAGGAAAATGTAAAAAAGAAGAGACAAGATCCTGTTGTAAATCCTGCCGCCAAACCTGTTAGCTTGGGTGCCCGTCGAGAGGGTGGTGCGCCTTTGAGTGCGGCCAGTCATCAAGCAGCTAGAAAGCTTAATGTCGATCAACCAGTCCATGAAACAACATCACCTGCAGTTGAAGAAACACAAGACAAAGAAACAGCTGATGTTCAACAACCAGAGGATGCAATATCGGTTGTCTTACCGGCAGGGGAAGCTCCCGAGAATCAACCACCTGAACAACCAATACAATCGCTTCAAATTGTACCGCATGAACAACCAATACAACCAGAGGGTGGACAACAGGGGACTCAACAAGAGGGTGGACAACAGGGGACTCAACAAAAGAAGGAAAAAAAACCAATGAGGAGTTATATGCCAACCAAATAGCAGATGTTTGCCAACGAGGAGCTCGATACTCCTAAAGATGAAGGGTTTGTCTTAAGGGGCTATGTGGGGAGTTGCACCAATATCATCTACAGAACCATTGTAAGTATCTCAAACCTTTATATTATGTTTGTTTTTTCTTCATTTATTTATCCACGATAACTCCATTTCATGTTATTGACCATTGATATGTTTTGTAGGATCACGAAAATGCAATATGTTTTCTCAAACACCAATCGGAGGCGAGAAAGATGCGTGAATGGCCATGGGAAAGGGTAGGTGATTGCTCTGAGGATCCTGAAGCATTGGAGAAATGGTTCTCTAGCGGTGAAGCCCCTCAAGTGGTCGAGATCGTCAAGAATTCGGGGTTGTATCCTGTCATTGCCAATTCCTAACTTGGATATAACAAACCACTTGTTTCTGCCTTCGTTGAGAGGTATTATGTGGAGACAGATTCTATGCACTTCATGTTTGGTGAGAAGACCATCACTCCGGATGATGCTCATGAGATTACAGGTCTAAGCATTGAAGGCAAATCAGTTAGGAACATCATCTTTACCAAGGACATGGAAGGCATATCCGAGGACTCCGCCTTCGCCAAGGACCTTGACTGGAAGCTTATGCTTTTACCAAAGCCAAATGGGGTTGGGACCAGAAGAAGACTGATTCAGAGATGATATCTGGAAACTAAAGGCAGAAGATATTCCATTTGAAATCTTTGAGGGACCAATTCAAGGGGACTCTGTAGCTTCATGAGGAGGGTAAGTTGGACGACAAGCGGGTCACTACAACAGCCACTGCGTACATTCTCTACATCTTGGGAAGTGTCATATACCCCGACACATCTGGTTCTCGGGTGAATTTCACCTATGTGCAGTTTTTGGCTGACTTGGATAGGTTGAATGAGATCTCATGGGGCACTGCTTGTCTTGCATTCTTGTTGAATGAGATGAGAAAAGCTTCAAGGGCGGAGAAGGATGAAATTGGAGGGAATATGTATCTACTTCAGGTAATCCAAGTACATTCAGTTGTCGTCATCCTATTTGTGGTAGTATATTTAGTATCTTATACTCCCATGCTTCACTTGTAGGCATTCATATATTTGCACTTTCCAGAGTTTGCCGGAAGGGAGCAGAAGAACCCTGATTGGGAAAAGGGTGAAGGTCCTCACTATCTATGAAGCAAATACATGTATAACGAAAGCTCTCGGGACAAAAGCAAGCTTTGATTGATATTAAGACTCGATTAAACAACTAAATTGTGGATGATGTTGTCTTCGATCCTTACATTAAAAGGAGAGAAGAAGGAAAATGTGTTCGTAGCCGCTTACAAAGGTATTTTGGTCCATTGTTTCACCCCACCGGATATGTTTTCTACAATCCGACGAGAGTGGCTCGTCAATGTGGTGGTGTACAAAATATACCAAGCGAAAAAGCGCTCGGATTGGGTGATTTAGATATAGATAAATGTCTCGGCTATCCTCATGCAATTGACGTTGTCCACTTACCTCCTTGTACATCCACTGATTGGGACAACATAGGTGAGCATTTGGTTGACCTTGATGCACCTCTTTTTCCGAATGATTGGGTCGACCCTGCATATATGGACTGGTTCAAGAAGATTTCCCATCGTCGTGTCATACGTATTGACAAAAGAAGGTTGCTTGATGATCCACGACAAGCCGTCGATGTATATGCAAGTATTCGCTTGTGTCCTATTAACTTTAATCATTATATATATGTACTTAGTGTATGTTGTATGATTGAAAATAGAGACCTCGAGTCGACAAAATGATCAAGGGGCTCCAGTCAGAGATTGCGAAAGGATTCCAAGATAACATAACTAAGAGGATTTGTCACCAGTATCTTGAACAATTGTTGAACCTGGAGAATACTAGACGAGGATATTTGTTTGGAGAATCTCAAGCAACACCGGAGAGGCCAAAGCGCAAGACAAGGGGGAATGAAGCCACAACAAGCGGTGCTCATGAGGCTGCACAAGAACCACGACCTAAACGACAACGTGGTGGTGGTGGTGGAAGAGGTCGTGGTGGTCGCGGTGGTGAGGCTACACAAGAAGCACCACCAGCTAAAAAAGCTCGAGGTGGTAGTAGTAGTTCTCGTGGAGGTCGCGGTGGTGGAAGAGGTCGTGGTCGTGGTGGTGGTCGTGGTTAAACTCTGAATAGTTCGAAAACACTTGTTTATCTTTGGGTTGACTTAAAACTCGTTGGTTATGTTGTTTAACTTTGGTTATGTCGACTTTAAACTTCTTTGGTATGTTTGTGTAGGATTTTAAATTTGGTTGCTAGTTTATGTGAATGAATGAAGTGTACGTAGTTTTCTGTCAGTTTTTATTGCCAGAATCGGTTTACCCTGGTGTATATATCGAACGATTGTCTGGCAATTTCACTCCAAAAATTGTCAGAGTACACAATCGTTATATAATATGGTTTCCAAAACCGATTATTGACTTCATGAAAAATCCGTTTTAAGAAATCGTTAGACGATTGTGTTGAGATGCACCAATTAAGGATGCTCAAGTATCTGAATCTTCTATTTGTTTTTTCCTGCACATAATCGGCCTTTATATTCGTTAATTTACAACGATTATATCTCAAGCATTTATACCTTGAAAGACTGTATTGGCCAATAAATGTGTATGTATACACCTTGCCCAAATAAGCACCTTGCCTGCTAGCTAAATATCTTGTACCACTGCAGTCTGCAGTGTATAGAGGACATTTGGCCTTGACGTATGTATGATATCAGCCTTGATAAACCGTCCATGTCGTTCTTCTCTCTATTGTGAGTAAGATACTTAACAAACAAGCATCTCATTATTCTGAGTTCGGAAGGGCCCTGTGCAAAATATTAGGGCCCTTGTATACTCAATTTTATTATACATATTTTTTTTAATTTTTTTTGTTGATGATTTTGTGGTAATAAAGGGAACCTAGAATCCTTGTTTATAAACAACAGGAATAAAATTATAGTTGTAAACTCCTTTCAAAATTAACATGGTAATGTATTTCACATGTTCTCTATAGTGGTCGAGGATTAGGGGTAGCAAACGGACGGATGGATGCGGATTAGGGGTCATCCGTCAAATGGTGCGGATTTGAAAATCCAACCGTGTCCGGCCCAATCATTCGCGGATGAGCGGATTATACGGACTGGTTGCGGATTATCCACGGATTTCAGGTAGAAAAGAAAAGAAAAAAAAAAACTAGATTTTTAAATAAAAATCAAACCCAAACTTGGGATGCACAGACGCGTGCAAAATGGGCAAGCGTCCGCGTCTGATTCTTATACTACGTTACAATTTCAAATTCATGCATACAACCAAAACTAACATCTTTGTTTGCAAAATTGTAAACCCGTTAATCAAGAACTAACTGTTTTTTTATATCAAACAAAAAATGATAACATTTATAAGAAGATGAACTATGAAAGATTACAGAATTCCCCACAAAAATTAAAAGATCAAAGAACGGATCTATTCGTCTTCACCTTGTCTGACAGAGAAGAGGAATTGAGGATTCTTCGTAACCCCATTAGATCTGGTACAAATAATTATACTAAGTTATACGTACTTCATCCGAAAAATTAAATACAAGGTACAATCAATGTGCAGCCGCTACCACGAATTTCATTGATGATTTAGTGAGGTGCATCGGATCTGTAAAGGTATGATAGGAAAATAGAATGAATTTGAATTAAAGATTCAGGGGAGGAAAGATAAGAGGCATAATTCGGTGGAAGACGAGAAATGAGGGCAACATTAGGCTTATAAGCTTTTATATGAATACTTAAATACCATAATTGACCCTGGACATTAGCTAAGGGTGTGTTTGATCACTTATGTTACGTGCATAATTTTTTTTTGAAGGTATGATACGTGTAATTTCTATGGTACCTACGGTTGCGGATAAATTCGCGGATTAGAAAATACAACTGCGTTCGGTCCGCCAAATAGTGCGGATTTGAAAATACAACCGTGTCCGGTCCATAAGGGCTTGCGGATTGGTTTTCACCCGCATTTTACGGACAAGTACAGGTAAAATTCGCAGGTTTAGTTGTTTTGCTCAGCCCTACCGAGGATATAGTTCAATAACCTAGAGTTTATATAATGTTAAAATTGAATTGGACTGTTAAATTGTTGGGCTTCGAAGTGAGGGTTATTAGCTAGAAAAAGGGCCTGAAGTGGTAGAAAAAGGCCTCAAATAAGACCGGGCCCGGTGCATCGCACATTCCGCATTTGGTCAGGACCGGCCCTGGGCACATATATACCCAGTATATAGATTGGTTGAAAAAATAATAAATTAAAGACAACGAATAAGTGGGCTAACACATACGAGGAGGCAAAGAGCAAGGGTGTTGCTTTTGGGGGCTGCAGTATTTTGGTTGGGACTGCAGTAATAAGATGAAAAAGGGTCACCCACAGAAAAAGTAGAGAACCCCATATCTAATTTTACTAATTTGTATTTATCTTTATTTAGTGTTTAAACTTGAACTAATTAAATGTTGATTATGTTCCATTCCATGTTTTCACCACCGCTCTTAGCGCCACCACCACCACTACTACCAGCGCCGGCACCACTAACACTACCACCACCACTCATTTAGCGTCTAAAAACAAGGCGTAAATACATCTAAAAAAACCCAAGGAAAAGACTAACACTGCACTACTCTGATTTGGTTTTGGTTTTGTTTGGTATTTCCGCATTCTCCACACACTCTTCTTAAACAGAGCCTTCCCCAATTTAATCCTCCTCCCTACCCGTTATATAGCTTCAATGGATCAAATTACTCACCATCACCAGAACGATTCCAAAACCCTAGATCTTCAAGTTCCGTTTCGAATCGGTTCTCACTATCATCATTCATTCACAATCAACGAATCGCAATTGCTTTAGTTCCATCAGCTATATTCTTACTTGATTTAGGTGGAATACCACATAGCAACATAAACACTAGGTTTAATGGTTTCTTACATTCATGACTCACTGAATCTCAAATCGGCATCCTTCTTCGGCGTGTGGTTCTCTTTAATCGCTTCTCTGATCGCTTTGTTCTTCAGTTCGAATCTGATTTCATCGTTCAATTCTGTTTTTCTCGCGATTCTCGATGATTTTCTATGTGCGTTGACGAATTTTTTGATTGGGATATGGATTTCGTTACAGATTGATTGAATTCAACTTATTATTTTAAATTTGGGTTTTCTTGATGTAAATAATCTTATGGTCGGAAATTTCTCTTAGGTTGAACAATTTTTCGAAGTTAATTTTGGTCTTGGCGGATTGTTAAAACCCTAATTTACAATATAATTTCTATGTTATTTTAAAACTAGGGTTTCTTATGTGTTCTATTTCAGGTTAATTTCTTGGTTGATAATATTAAACCTCTGATTTTAGGTTGCACAAACCCATGATCACTTAACAAAGTTGAGACCATTTAGATGATCATCATACGTTCCAGAAGCTCATTCGTTACTAGTAATGGAGTTGATAGACTCAGTAACTTACCAGAACCCCTGCGTCATCCTATTAAGAACTAGATTTTCCATTGCATTGTTTAGATTTATAGAGCTCTGATTATCAGCGGTGGTGGTGGCGGTGGCGATGGCGGAGGCTAGTAAACAGCGCTTAAAAACAAAGCCCAATTATATCATGTTATACCAATTGCACATTAAGTATTTTAACGGTACCTTTCAAAGCTTACACTAGAAGTATCGCAGTTATCTGAATTTTGGTCTTTGGTGTTGAAAGCCATTCCACTGGAAATCTTCTGGGTTTTTTTTCTTTTGATCGGGTAGAAGTGTTTACAGATTGAAGATACTTCTGTTTTTTTTTTTCCGATTGATTACGATCGCTTCAATTGTGTCAGTTATATTGGTCCCATTGTTTCCCTCATGCCTAATAAAAATAGATACGCCTAGTAGGATTCCAAGATATTTTGTTTGAACCATATTTTGGGGCCTCGTGAAACATTGAGTACCTTTTTAGTACAGTCACTAGTAAAACCAAAAACCCCCTATCAACCAATTTTTCATAATGGCAAAATTGTCCTTAAATTCTTAGTGTTAATGATTCGTAGCCAATAATTAGTGGTTGAGATTCTTTGGTTAACTTAGATGGATTAAACTTAGGATTATAGTTAATTTTTGTAGATTATTAGAGAAATATAACTTTTTTTTATATTGAATTGTATGAAGAAGAAAAAGTTATATGAAGAACATACAAAGGTTCGGCTGACACACTATCAGTCGAGCTCATAATTCTTCTTTGTCAAGAACACAATGGGGTTCGGCTGATTTAACCAAAAATATGACAATTGAATTTAGTGTTTTTCTTCAAAAAAAATGAAGTTCGACTATGGTTTTTGGATTCATTTTCAGCCGAATTTGACTCTGCAACTACAAAAAGAAAAACAACGCTAGGTACAATTAAGATTTTGGGTATAATTATTATATGTCGAACTTACAATCATAGCTAAAAATAATTATAAAAATGATTTTTCATCGATTCGAATCTAATTTCAATCGAACACAAAGAAAATATTAGATGGGTTGTGAAAAATACCTTCGAAAATACATTTAAAAATAGTTTGAAAATACATTTTTGTAAACCCTTGGCATGATTAGTTTTTTTTTTTTTAAAAGGCATGATTAGTTAAGGTTAGGTTTTGAAAGGGGAAAAATATATGTATCCCAAAAAAAAATTCTTTTTATTTTTGAAACCCACCCATAAGATTTCATGTATCAGTAACCCATAATTATTTAAACTATCCGAAATTTACTCAATTGTGCTTTCATTAATTTTTTCTCTTTCCTATTTATCTCTCTTTCTTTCATGTATTTCTACCCCAAATATTTTTATTTTTTCTTTTTACATTTCTCTTTCTTGCACGCTCAAAATGAAAAATTGAAAATGCAAATTAGTCTTCTTTCCTCTCAAAACACTAGTGAAAATAATTGTTACAATGTTTTTCAGTATAATGAAAAGATTTCAGTAGAAAGGATTTGCTTTATAAATTTTAATAATAATATTAATTATATATTATTTTATTTTGTTGTAAAAATGTCTAATCCACGGCCATAATGTCTCTTAATACTCCCTCCGTCCCACATAAATTGAGCTAGTTCTATTTTAATTTTGTCCCACATAAATTGAGCTAGTTCTATTATATACATCATGTTTCTAATTTTACCCTTAAAATTGATTAATGTTATGAAATCTTAGTATGATAAATATTTATAATTTCATAGTCATGTTTGTACTCGTTGCGTAGATGTTTTAAAATGCTTTTCAATGATATAAAGTTTACAAAGATGCGTGTCATAATTTGGGAGATATGTCGTTTCTAAATTTTACAATCATGTTATCTATAAGGGTATAATTGGAAAAAACAGAAAAAACCTAATCTCTCTCTTCCTTGCCTTAATAATTGTGCAAATCCCAACTACTCAATTTATGTGGGACGGAGGGAGTATATGTTTTCAAATCTTGGTTAAGGTTATCACTTATGAGCTTAATTTTTTTTAAATTGTAAAGGTTATATTAAAGTTGGACCGAAGCCCACAATCTACAAGCCCAGGTACTTAGGCAAAGAAATAAAGAAAAATCCCCCCACCCTGATGCAGACGAATTTCAAACTCAGGTCGCCGGTGTCATCACCGAACGACTTTACCATTGTACCACAATGACATCTACCTTACGAGCTTAATTAGTAGCTTGAGAAATTTATTTACACCAACGTGCTAGACAGTAACCCATGTAGTGCTACACTGGACTGTAGTATTTTTGTTTCTTATTTATAGTGGCATGCTAAGCGGATTTGCTCTCCTTTTCTCTTTCTTCATTGACTTTGGCCGTTCATAGTTGACCAAAAGTTTAGTGAAATTTATTTCTCAGATCTACTTCGAAATCTTCACAATCAGGTTTCATTAATACTCGGATTTGTGTAAATCCACATTAGCTTCATGATTGGTGTTCCTTTTTTTTTCTGAATCTGTAATAAATCTGGTCGGAATTCTCATTAATTGTGTCTGGAAAATTTTCCTTTCATAAAGATGGGTGTTCCTGATAATTCTAGAAAATTTGTTGAGGGTTTTCCTTCTATCCCTTTCAGCTATTCAAACTCAAGATGTACTTATTCAGCAAAATAAAGAGATTGTGCAACAGAAAGCTAGAGTGCAGTGGTTAAAAGAAGGTGCAGCAAATACAAGGTTTTTTCATACAACCTTGAGAATAAGACAAGCACAATCCTCTATTCAGGAGCTTGAAAATGAAAATGGAGAAGTGGTGTCAGGCCAAGAGAATATTTCTAAAGTCTTGGTGGATTACTATACAAAAAAATTTGAAGCTCAGCAAGTACAATTTTCTGATAATGTTTTTTCTGCAGTTCCTAGACTGGTGAGTGAAGAAAATAATTTTCATTTGTGCAAAGTACCTTCAGTTGAAGAAATTAAGAAAGCAGTTTGGGAATTGAATCCAGATAGTGCTCCAGGCCCAGATGGTTTTCCAGGATGGTTTTATAGAGCTACTTGGGATATAATTGGCAGTTCATTTACAACAGCTTTACAATATTGTTGGCAAAGACAATTTGTGCCAAAAGGTATGAATGCTAATTTCCTAAAATTGCTGCCAAAAATTAAGAATGCAAAGCAAGCCAAACATTTCAGACCAATTGGGCTTATGAATTTTGGTTTTAAAGTATTCACTAAGATAATCACTTCAAGACTGGGTCTCATCATCAACAACATTATCTCTCCTCAGCAATGTGGTTTCATCAAAGGAAGGAATATTCAACAACAAATTGTGCTAGCATCTGAGTTGGTGAATGAACTAGACATCAAAAGAAGGGGTGGAAATATGGGACTGAAAATTGACATTTCCCAAGCTTATGACTCATTGAGTTGGGAGTTTTTGTTTCAGGTTATGAGATGTTTGGGGTTTTCTGAACAATTCATCAGTTGGATACACATTCTGTTGAAATCTGCTAAGATATCTATTCTGGTTAATGGTGGGCCGGCAGGTTATTTTGATGTGAGTAGAGAATTGAGACAAGGTGATCCTCTCTCTCCATTGTTGTTTGTTATAGCTGAGGATTGTTTCAGTAGAATGCTGTCAAAGATGGTGGAGAAAAATAAGCTAATCCCTATGGTAAACAGGAATGGTGTGCAACCAACTCATGTTTTGTTTGCTGATGATGTATTCTTATTTTGTAATGGGGATAAAATAAATGTTATGAGATTGCTTGAAGCCTTACAAAATTACCAAAATGCTTCAGGACAACTTATAAACAAGGAGAAAAGCAAATGTTTTATTGGTGGTACAAGTGATTCTAGAAGACATCAACTAGCTGAGCTTTGTGGTATGCCTTTATCCACTTTTCCTGATAAGTACTTGGGTGTATACTTAACTCCTGGTAAAATCAGAACTCATCATGTGTGGAGTGTTGTAGAAATGATGCAGGAGAAGTTGGCTGGATGGAAGGGGAGATTGTTGTCATTTCAAGAAAGATTGGTATTAGTGAAACATGTTCTCTGTAGTATTCCAGTATACAATATATCAGTTTATAAATGGCCAAGGAAAGTTCTGAAGACTTGTGAGAGAATTATAAGGAATTTCTTATGGTCAGGTGACCCTGCAGTAAGGAAAATTGTCACTTTAAATTGGGACATTATTTGTTCACCTATAGAAGAAGGTGGTTTGGGTAACAAAACTTTACTCATGAAGTTACTATGGAAGATACAGTCAGGAAGTGATGAGTGGGCTAAATTTTTTCAAGCCAAGTTTCAAGAATGGAAAGGACAATGGATAAATTACTACAAAAAATCCTCAGTTTGGCCATCTCTGAAATGGGTCATACATGAAGTTCAACAAGGTACAAGATGGTTAGTGGGAGATGGAGAACTCATTTCTGTTTGGGATGATGTTTGGATTAAAGACAAAGCTCTAAAGGAGATATATCCAAACAATGTTTATATGGCTTTACATAAAGATATGAGGGTGTCTGATCTTTTGTTGAATGGAGAATGGGTTATTCCTAATGAGATGTTGGACCTGTTTGAAGTCAATGAGTTACCAGTGGTGGATGGAAGAAAGGATAAAAGGGTGTGGATATACACTTTAACAGGAGAATTTACTGTTTCATCTGCTGTGGAGAATGTAAGACAGAAATTCCCCAAATTACAATGGCCTAAAAAGGTGTGGAATTCCAGTGTTCATCCAAATATAGCTAGCAATGTGTGGAAGATTGTGAGTGGAGTAATATCTACTGATGAGAACCTAAAGAAAAGGAAAATCAAGATGGCTTCCAGGTGTGTTTTTTGCAAACTTAATGAAGAAAATATGAAGCATTTATTGTGGTTCCGTGATTACAGTGAGATTATATGGAAATGGCTTGGTGGTATATTTGGGTTTCTAAATCCTAAATGCTTCAAAGATATTATCATCTTTGCTATTCATAAGAGTCCAGCAGTTCAAGAAGTGTGGAGGGCAGCTGCAATGATTACTTTAAGGGAGTTGTGGTTTACAAGGAATAAAATGATTTTTGAAAATGAAGGCTTTGATATTAATGTTTTGAAGAAAAGAATAATCAAACTAACTTCTGAATGTGAAATTAGGATGAAGGCAACTATGTGGAATACTTCTTATGACTTGCAGATCCTTAAGTATTTTGACATGAAGTGTAGAAGTATAAGAAGTATTAGAGCTATTGAAGTATTTTTTCAATTGCCCTCTGTGAATCAATTATTGTTGTGTTGTGATGGGGCCTCTAGAGGTAATCCTGGAGCTTCAGGATATGGAGTTGTGGGCAGAGACAGTGTGGGTGTTTGTGTTGTGGCTATTGCAGGAGGTTTGGGCACTGCTACAAACTATGTAGCAGAAACTTTTGCAATTTTGTGTGCAGGGGAATGGGCAGTACATAATGGGTTCAGTGATGTGGTTTTTAGAAAAGATTCCAAAGCTGTAATGACTGCCTTCTTAAATAACAGAGTGCCTTGGTTTGCTGCAACAAGGTGGAACAGAATTTGTGACAGCTTGGAGAAATGGCAGTTTGTGCATACATATAGAGAAGCTAACTTCTCTGCAGATAGCTTAGCAAAAAAAGGAGGTCAGCTGTCTAAAGGAGAGCAACTGATTTATAACTCAAAACCTGTCTTCCTATTTTCTTTGGAATTTCCTGATAAGCCATACTATAGGTTTGTCAGTTATTAGTGTACTTGTTTGGCTCTCTGTGAGTTTATTTTCTTGTTGTATTTTTAGTTTTGTTTTTGGTTTAATCTTTAATGAGCTTTGTATTGTGTAAACTTTTGGTGTTTAATAAAATTGTTATTATTGAGGAAAAAAAATAGTATTTTTGTTTCCTGGTTCATTTCTTTAATAAGTTATGCTTGTAACCCATTAATATACTATCCTTCCTTATATATAATATAATTGAAACCAAATACTCAATTCTCATTCATTCTGGCCTCACATTTTAGACCTCTAAAGAGTTATGGTGAGAGTATTGAGAAATAGAGCTCTCACATTCACTTTGGCCCCACACCTACTGAAAAAAATTGTCGACACCCTACTTACACCTTTCACAAACGACTAAAACCTAAGCCACTACTCCACTTCGTTCTTCATCGATGACTTCCCGACTTCTATTGCCGTTTCTGCCCCACTTCTATTCTTCGTCCTCAACTGCTTAAAAAATTGTAATCAACTCTGAGAAATATTCAGAATTAGGATGTTGTTCTACAAACTGCTCTCATTCTTCAACGAAAATTGACTTTCATGCTTTCTCTGACGTTACCGCTTCTACGACTGATGCAAAAGAAGATGAAAAAAACGACCCAATCGTCTCTTTCCAACTTCAAAAAGAACCCGATTCAAATTAGGTATGTTTTTTATCGATCTACTTGGGTGCTTAATTTTAATTTTCAGTTCTCATTCAGATAAACTAGATGGATTCTCATCTCTTCTCTAATATGTTTTCACATTTTCGGTTTTTATAGGTGGTAAGAGCAACGATTAGAGAACTCTCTCTCCACGATTCTCTATTGGTAATGTTTCGTAGGCATAAAGAGGCAGTAATTTGGGGTGATGTAGATGGATGAGAAATTATGATTTATAGTTTTGAGATTGAGATTTACCTAATACTCAATTAGATGCATTATTGTTTTCTTACTGCATTTGATTTATGATGGGTTACGCCTCATAAATCATAATTTTTCATCCGTTAATTGTAACTAGCATTCCGAATTGCGAGGTATGTTCTATATCGTTTTATAATTTCTCAATATTTGTTCTAATTCTTCTTGAATTGCACAACTTAGATGAACCAAAATTCTTCAGTCACATTTGCTCTTTAGATTTGTATAATGTACGGATACAAATTTTCTGTGTAGTCTGGGTGATCCATTTATGGTAAAGCATCATTGTTTAAAGATTCAAGACGCACGAGGGACACTTCAATTTGATAAATAGCATCACTTGGTAAACCCTAACCCTGTTATTCTATGATATATTTTTCCTTCCTATTTCTTTCACAAGCTCAATACTTTACCTGAGTTTATTAAGATTAGCTCAAAAGAATTGAGTATAGGAAAAACATCATGCACTATGGAGAGAAACCAACACCAATTACGATAGACTAAAATGATCATAAGTTGGTTTCTTTGGTATGATAGCGAGTATTCAATTCAATTTATAGAGAACTCGCAATGTGCACCTAATATCACTATATCATTGATAAGCCTTTCATTAGAGGTGAATTCCTATCTATTCCATGTGAATTCCCGTCAATATTGAATGCTACATAATGGTTGCAGACAACATGAATGGCGCAGATGCCCAACATGAATTGGTGAGGTGGACGGCAGGAGATATATGTATCTTGGAACATATGGTGCGTAATCCATGTTTGCTATTTGTTTTTACCTGCAAAAACAATGTACCGTCTCTGGATACTTTCGTAGTGCTCGGAGATCAAAGTCGAACAAGACAAGCCTAAACCAAGAAAATGGCCGTTCCCGTCTTGCTTCGGTCACAGAGAGGATAGAGGTTGGTCTAGGGAGGGAAACAACGAAGAAACTTGAGATCAGGTTGAGGATGTGTTTTGGGTGTAAGAGTTCAAGATCTCCGTCGTGAAGTCGACTAGAAATCTCCAAGGCTAGAAACGTGTTTGGATTCTCAGGTGTGTTTTTTCTGAGGCTCTGATGTTGTTGTTTCTGTTTCTGTGTTCTAGCCGTTCTGCCTTGGAAGATAGAGGAAGCCGATCTATTTATAGTTTTGAACTCACCCTGATCTCTCGACAGAGAAGGTGGAAGTCGTGGAAGAGTGGGGGAGTGGAGGACATGAGTTGGTTTCCGCAACTGCCTGAGTCGTGTAGAACATGCCCACTCGCGCCATCTTCTCGTAACTGTCCACTATCTCCATCAGTTTCTTTCAACTGTCGTAGACCGCCAGACCAATACCCCTAAAGTTATCCCCCCATGTGATGTTTTTGATGTCTCGAGTGGTACGCGGATATTGCGTAGTTGAGTTGAGTAAAGTAGAGTCGTATGACTAACTGGTGTGACCAAATATGATCGTAGTGCCTATGGGGCGCAAGTGCATAGGACTGCGTAGCGCCATAGCCCAAGGGGCTACAGCCTTGGCTCTTGGCCAAGGCTAAGCTTAAAGCGCTTTGCGCTAGTTCTATGGCGCCATGGCTCTTGGGGCCACGACCTTGGCCTTTGGCCAGGGCCAAGTTCTTGAAGAGCCTTGCGCTAGGTTTATGGTAGTGGCGCCATAGTTCATGGTGCCACGGCCATGGCCTTTGGCCAGGGCCAAGTTTCTAAGGCGCTTTGCGCTTGTTCCATGGCGCCATGAGTTATGGCGCCACGGCCTTGGCTTCTGGCCAATGCCAGTTTGTTTGTGGCCGTGTCTTGTGGCGTGGCCTTGGCTTTTGGCCAAGGCCAAGTAGGTTTGTGGCGTATTTGCACCAATTTCTCGTAAATCCATGGTGGTCCATGGTTCAGAGTGCCATGCTATGTGGCGTTATGACTTTGGCATCTGGCCAGGGTCGACTTTGGGGCAACCTGTGCCTTAGTTGTGGTGTGTGTGCTTATGCTACAACACACTTGAAGTCATGGCGTGTTTATCCATGTTAGG
>JAJJMA010262362.1:0-11755 GCA_023529015.1 Papaver nudicaule | reverse complement strand
TTGCTTTTGCAATATTCTAGGCTCCTAAGGTTACTCGAGGTGCAACTTCGGGGCTTACTTCGATGTGGGAGATAGTAAACCAAGCTAGTGGGGGCTTACGGATCACCCTTCCCAAAGGCTTTTAGCTACTTGCCTGTTTTAAAGCAACAAAGGCTATCGAGGCCATAGGTACCCGTTTTGCCTCAAGAGTACTGGGTGGTTATCGAGGATACTAAGTATCCTTCGAGAGAACATGGTGGTGTTCTGATAATCCATTTATCCCTAGTAAAGCAGTGGACTGATGGTGGGTAGCTGCTATGTTCGTGCTTCGATAATAAAGTAACTCAATGGGGGAAGTGTCGGTCAAGGCTGGAGCTTAGACATGGTACTATTCTCCTATCGCGGCCTAGAATTCGACCCCTCTGCTTTTCGGCATCCCCTCCTCGAGGCTATGTTTTGGTTTTTAGAGGAGGTCCCTCGGCTGCGTGACTCGCCTGCTATTCCCACGAATACAAGCGAATTAGCTTCCTCGGGGTTCCATCCACCTTTAAAGGTAGATGTTAATCCCATTTATCGTCCCCTCGACGCCTCAGATAGAGAGGTCCTCATGGTCATATGGTAGTGGGTCCAAATGCTTCATTAGCTTATGTAGCCTAGATGCAAAGTACCCACCGCTAACGGGGTGTCTTGTGGGTATAGGACTGTGTCATATAGCTCATAAGGCCCTTACGGCTTATATGAACATCAGTTTTGTGCCTGCTATTCGAGGTCTTTTTATTTTTGGCATCTGGGCCTTGGCGTTAAGGCCTTTTAATTTCATTGTGTCAAGGCACTAGGGGAGATATGGTGTCATGGCCTACTTGCTTTATATGGCTTGAGAGCCTTTGGAGGTTTGGCTATTCGAGTAGGAATTTCGCCTAGCCAAGTAGGATCTGGAGTTTGAATCGAGGTATAGTGCCTCGAGGAGTGCAATATATATTTTCTTAACAGCAGACCAAGCTGCTTATTTTATTCTTTCATTCTAAAACTGACATTTCTTAGGCGTTGCTTACATGTAAGGTTCTAATTGAGGTGTTTCAAATACTTTCCCTCAACTGGGATGCTTAGCTTTTGTCCTTCGAGATTGACTAGGCTGTAAGTATCGTTCCCAAGCGCCTTTTAAATTACGTATGGCCCGACCCAGAATTGCTCCTCCGATGTATCATTTCCAGTGTCGCTCGAACTTGTCTTGCTAGCTGACTTGCTCGGCATTGGTACCTTGCTGCTTGCCACGAGGAATTGTTCTCTGTTTTCGGTGCAATGACCCTTTCGTTTGCTGATAGGTCGAGTGCCTTGCTTGCAGATAGTGGGACTTCCCATGGTAGTGTCAGCCATTCCAGCCTCTACCTCAGCTATGAACTCCCTTATGCAGGAGTCTATTACCTTTGGGTGCTTGGCTTGGTTTGAGGGGTCCTGCCTCGAGTGCTCTCTTGCCTGGACATCGATTTTGTTGCATAGACGAGCTTCAGTGGGATCACCTAGGATTTCTGCGATTTCAAGTGGCGTTGAGAATCGAATTCTTCTGCGCAAAGTAGAGGGCACTCCTAGGATGCTGTGAAGCTAAGGTCTCCCCACAATTGCATTGTAAGGCGAGTCTATGTCAACTACACAAAATGACGTAGGTTGTTCCAGCTTTCCAACATGAATCAGTAACGACAACTCTCCCCTGGGCATCGAGGGTTTTCCATTAAAGCCATAGACATTGTATGAGGAGGGCACCAAGGCTCTTTCCTTTCCAAACATCTTGTCATACATTCTCCCAAAGAGAATGTCCACAGAACTTCCTGGGTCCACGAGTATTCTAGGCATCGCCGTCTTCTCGATATGCAGTGTGATAACTAAGGGGTCATTGTGCAATCTTCCTTCGTCGGGGATATCTGCTGCCGAGAAGAAAACTCGGTGCCTCTGCCACTCTTCCAATTGTCCTCTCATTGTTACACTTAATATTTCTTTCCCGTCAAAGTCTCTTTTGTGAATTCTATCAGTATGAATGCCCTCGAAATTTCGCCCACCGATGTCAACATGAACTATGGAGTTGCAGTCGTCAAATCTTGGGATGCTTCGGTCAATAGTAATTATGACGTACGCCTCGTGCTTCTTCTCCTCTTTTGGTTGTGGCGGGTTTGGTGGTGGCTTTGGTAGCTCAAGGAAGTGCTGGAATTTTCCCTTTGAAATGAAAAAGTGAATCTGGTCCTGCGCCGTGACGCAGTCCTCTGTTGTATGTCCATAGAATTGGTGGAATTGACAATAGTCCCTGGAGTTTCGAGTATGCTTTGGTTGATTTCCCCTGCTTCTCGGGTATCTCATCTCGCCTGCCAATTCGGATTGTTCGATGCTTCGGAGAGCGTCTTCGATGGTGACAAAGAGCTTCGACAACTTTCTGTTTTGGAAAGCAGGGAACCCCGATCTTGGCACACCGAATTTCCTGCCACCGTCGTGTCCTCTACCATTGCCTTCGAATTCTCTTCGAGAGTCATTGCCCCTGCTGTCGTTGTATTTTCTATTATCGTGGTATCTCCCATCTCCGAATTTGCCTTCGTTTCCATATCTTCCTGCATCGTTCTGCCTCTCTCGTTTTGAAAAGTCCCCTGCTTGATGGTTCGTTGCTTGACCTCTCTCCTCGAGGGATATTAAGTTGTTTATGGATTGTACTTGTTTTGATATAGCTTCTTTTCCCTGAGTTGCTTGTTCCCTGATTTCCTTCAGTGTAATCCGCTCCTTTTGGTATTTCCGCAGGTCTTGCAGCGTCTCTACATTTTTGGAAAAGAGTCTATCGTATAAAGGATGATTCTTTTCGAGTGCATTTAGATATGCTCTTACTTTGTCTTTCTCCGAGGCTCCATTTCCTACTTCCACACACTGGGCGGTCCACCTGTCTGTCAAGCTTTTAATAGATTCTCCAGGTCTTACTCTGATGCTGAACAATTTCTCCACGCCTGGTTTTGATGAATTGTTGTATAAGAAATGAAGTATGAATACTTTTGACAGTTCTTCGAAGGACGCGATCGAACTAGCTATCAGGTTGTCGTTCCAAGCCAAGGCTTCCCCTTTCAAACTGGAAGGAAAATACTTGCAAAGCACCTCGTCCCTGTTAGCCCAAGCCAGGAATACTCGCAGGTACATTTTTACGTGCAGGGTCGGGTCACGTGTCCCATCGAAGATTGATGTGAAAACCGACATGGTGCACTTTACTGGTATGGCCTTAGCAAGAAGTTTGGGGCTCAGTGGCGAGCGGTTGACGTCATTAATTGCTTGAGTTAGTTTCATCTTGTCGGTCGATTGAATCATGTTGTCAAAGAGCTCTGCTCGAAGTGTTTTGATTTGTTCCATCATGACTTGTTGCAAAGCTTGTGTTTCGGCGTTCTTCCTCGCTTGTTCATTTTCGTATATCAAATGTATGTTATTTCCCTTTGGACGTATACTGGGTTCAACTCCTCTACTCGAGGCTATTATCTCAGGGTTCTTGGGGTCGCTTCCCTTGAATTTGATGTTACTTTTCGACATTGAATGCCCCATGGATCGTGATATGGTGTTCGTGCGAGAGTGCCCCTCACTGTTCCCTTTGTAGTTTGAGGAAGACTTCTCCGTTGCTTTCTTAGTTGCCTCGGCTAATTGCTTTTTTAGTTTTCTTATCTTCTTGTTCTTCTGAATCAACTTTTGGAATTGTGCAGCCCTCGTGGTGTCTTCTTCGGTTGGGTGATGTGCTAGTACTACTTCATTCGGGATTTCGTCTTCGCCGTCGTTATCGTTGTTCTCTCCATCTTCCTTTTGGATTTGGTGTTGAGGTGGTTCATCACCCACTGGGAATCCTTCCCCATTAGGTCCCAGATCTTCTATTTGCACTTCGTCCTCGTTTATACGCTCTTTGTGCTGGACTGTGCTTGCAGCTCCCTCTGGCGATAGTCTTTTGCTCGTTGAGAATCTGGTGTTATGCCTCGAGGATCCCGTGCCATGCCTCGAGGATCCGACTCTTTGCTTCAGTATTTGATCAGATTTCGAAGTCATGCTTATGGTGACCTGTAAAAAACAAAAAACCCGTGAGGTCCGGGGCGGCTGGTGCAGTGTGCTAGGTCTGACATATATCCTAGTAGGTGTAACAAATTCTGTCATGTGAAATTTCAGGATTGGTTATACTCGGTTCTGACCGAATCCCTAACTGTTTTTTGTATTATCCAAGTCTTCTCCCAAATGAAGAGATCCTGGCAGACTGTCCTGCCTTTCCTAATCTGGACCCTCAGTATTAATACTGCAAGGCTCGTTTCCAAATATGGACTTGGTATGAAAACCCTAAAATGACCCTGGATTTGCTTTTCTCAACATCACTGGTATGCCATATTTTACGGGTATTTCCTGGAAATTTAAATGGCTGATCCCAAAGTGAAAGCTACTCTTTCCTTGAGATTTTGCTGTGATTCTTTTTGAAAGATTTTTGTTTACACTATTAACCAGATCTCTATGCTTCAAGGCTTGGATCCTTTGAAGAAACATTGATCTTATCATGCTGATGATTTGCTCGAAACCCTTGAGCATACTAAAGCTTTTAAGATCTTTAGACACCCAAGGTGGTGGAGCTCTTAAAGGAAATACGATGAAAATACGATTTTTAAGGAGTTTGAAAACCCTAGAAAAAATTTCCCCAAAGAATTTGAAAACCCTAAATCACAAGCAAACCCTAAGTTATTTTAATCATCCCTGTTTCTAGCGCCAAACTGTGCGAGTATGAAATCTGCATAAGCACTTCATACCCGACAACCATCAGATCAATAAGCATGCTATGGTTGTATACACAATATTAGTTCATATACGAGTACGAGGAGATTAAGAACAATACCGGAGCTAATTTATATAAGGAATGTCAAATAATAAAAGCATAATTATAAATTGTATTTCATTCTAACTAATACATGGATATGATCCTTAGAAGCTTGAGGAGAAACTAACCTAATCTCACTCTCACGACTTAGGTTACACCAAAAATCCAACCCTTACAATGGTTCTTGAACTCGCCTTATATAGGCCGAGTCTGAAGTGGTTTACAGCTAATAAGACAAACTACTCAATCGTGGAGATGTCAGAGCTTGTCGAGTAAGGCGGTTCCTTCGGTGAGTCCTTCCCGAAGATGGCTTCACATCCTTATCCTTCGACGGTCTGTGCGAGTCTTCTTTCGTCGAGCCTTCGCTCGAGGTCACTTTGCAGGTTTACCCAAAGAATGGTGGCGACATCTATTTGGCTGGGCCTAGTCCTTCTGATCTTGACACGCCCCGAGGGTGTTTTACCCTCCACAGTTTGCCTATTTCCTTTCCTAGTATCGAAGATGCTTTGAAAGGAAATTTCTTCATCGTCATCTTCTTCTCGCCATGCACCCCACTAGCCGCCAAGTGTGACGTTTCATGACACATTCTGCATGTTCCCGAGATTCTAGCTACCTTTTGACCTTCAAACCGGTAGCGCCGGTTTCCCTCTACTACTTAATTTTTATTTTCTCCCTCTAATTTTTTTTAGCCCTTTCGTACTCTCTTCCACAACTCTGGCGTCCCTTTTTCCCGAAAACCTTGAAATTCTATCTTTTGATCGAGTGCTCCTTTGGTGTTTTCTTTTGGTACCCCTTGCTTTAATCTTCTTATTGCTTCATAAAGACAACTCCTTTTCCCTTTTCATCATCTCACAAACCCCTGATCAATCTTGCCTCTGCTACTTCCGGTGCCGACAAGTCATGCTTTCTTTCCCTTTGTTTTTCTTTTCATGGCATCTCCTTCTAAAGTCGATGTTCTCATCTCGATGATGAAGAATTTAGGCTTTAAAGCTGATTCTTTCAACATAAAGGCTGTTGGTGCTCCCGGTAGCCGGCCGACTCCAGAACTGGTTGAGGAGTTTAGGTGTAACGAGGATAGACTCTTGGTTACATTCCACCAAATTTCTGCTGGGTTGATTCCTCCTTTCTATCGATCCTCCAGTCCATTATTTCTTGAGATACTCTGCTCCCTTCCTAGCCCTCGGGGGGTAATGCAGCTCACTTGCAGTTCAATTCATCTTATCAACCAGTGGGTTTCTCGCTCCGAAGATAATTCCGAGGCTGGTTCCACGGCGAAGTTTTATTTCACCGCCCAGAAATTCTTTCATCATTATGAACCATTCTTAACACTAGACAACGAGTTTGCCCCTTGGGGTGTTAGTTTTCGAACCGTGAAAGGGGGTGTGTACATAATTCCGGGATCTTTAGACTAGTCCCTGGATGAAGACTGGTATTCAGAGCCTGTGCTTCTAGAGGGTCCCATTCTTCGAGGCTGGAAGGATGCGGGACGTTTCTTTGTTCGGACCCAGTTCGATGTAGGTCATGAGTTCTTGACTCAGCATCTGTTTACAATCCACTTCTCTGACGAGGAGAGAGAGTTGTCTCGTCAAGCTTTAAAGAAAGGCAAAGGTGTTTCTATGGATGCTTCGAGCAGCCTAAAGCGTCCCCGAGCAGATGAGGAGACCATGGAACAGGTAACAAATACATTTTTGAGGTATGTTTTTTATTTTCTGGAGTATGAATACTTGTCATTATTTGTTTCCTGAGAAAGACGGATCCTCATTTGCAGGGGAATGTTGTTATTGTGGGCGATTTGAGTCTGAACAACGATTTTGTGGGCTTTGAGTTCGAAGAGAAAATGGAGGTCACCAGGCCTCGTAAGAAGTTTGTGTTTAAGAAATCCTCGAAGGTAAGTTTGTCGAATAAAAGCAAGGTATCAACGAAGCCATTGGAGGAGAAGAAGATAACGAATGTTGCCGATGATTTGCTACCGCCAAAGGTTGTTGAGTTGCCACCCATCAATAAAGCCACCGAGGATATTGTTGTTGTTGCCGTGCCCAGTGCGCCTGCCTCTGCCTCAGCCGTGGTTGTTTCTGCTGCCACTACCACTGCCTCAGCCGAGCCTTCTGTCCTTTCTTCGGGGAAGATTGTTCCTGTGATTGATCTCCTTCTTCCTCGAAGGGATGGCTCGACTGTTAACATGGACCCTTCGAAGAATCTGGTTATCAGTTTCCCTCGCAGTTCGAAGTTTCCACCTGCTCCTAGTTTTGCTGGCAAACATGTTCCATACACTGCTAAGAGGTTTAAGGAGGTGCTTTTTGAGAACCATAATCCTAGTGACTTTTCTATGGAAGTTTCGTCCCGCTTTGATGCTCATGCCTATGATCCCCTGGGTTGCCCTTTGGATCCCGAGTTTTGTAAAAAGTTTGGCGATGTTGTTGGAGGTGATCGTCTCAGAATGGAGTATGATCTTCGCCATCCGCCTTTTTCTTACGAGGAGAACCTGGCTATGCTTCAAATGGTGAGCTGCTTTTTCTTTGAAGTATGAGTAGTCATGTTTTTGGGCTCGGCTTAAGTATTGGTGTTTTGCAAATTTCACAGGGTAATCACCATGCGTCTGGTCTTTTGGCTTATACCTTCGATCAGTATGGCGAGGCCGAGTATCATGAGCGAAAGTTTCTCCGAATGCAAGAAGAGTTTGCCGCAGAAAAGACTCGCAGCGCCCGTGAGAGGAAGAATTTGATAGGTATGACTTTTGTTACCTTATATTTGTACTGTACCTTGTGATTTTATGCTGAGAGAAATTTACTGCTTTCTACAAAGGCGAGTTAGAAGAAGGGGAGAGAAAACTCTGCGAAGCCAAACTAGCTTTAAGCAATTCCCGAGAGGGTCGTAGGTCTTCTCATACTGCCTCTAGTAATGAGAGTCATCGGAGTGAAATCGAGAAGCTTGTAAAAGAAAGGGATAAAGCCTGGGATGATCAGGACTATTATAAGAGAAAGAGGCTCGAGGCTGAGAACCTTCTCTCCGAGGAAAAGAGAAAAAGAATGAAAACCGAGCGCTTGCTCGAGGAGGAGAAGAATAAGAATGAGATTGCTGCTCGGGAAAAGCATTTTTTCCAGCTAGATTTGGCTCGTTTGACACGAGAGCGAGATTCTGCTCGTAAGTAGAGGTCTATCAACACATCTGGCAGGGTGGTGATAGAGAATTTGGAGCAGGACATTAGGAATTTGAGAGTGCAGATGGCAGCTCTAAAGAATGTCAATAAGGAGCTAGTTGCAGAGAATGGTGCTTTGAAAAAGGGTTGCAATGATATGGGCATGGATCTAGTAAAGGCTAGAACTTCAAAGGAACACCTTTCCCGAATGGTTGACGAATATCGACTTGAACTTGCTAAGCTTGGAGCGGTTTCTTCTGATGATATTTGAAAAAGGGCTGGCGAGCCTCGTTTTACCAATCAACACGAGGTTACTGAGTACATGGTTATTAAAGAAAGTAGGGTACTTACCCTGATCATTTTGTTTTGGCGTTCATGTTGTGTCTTCCGGTGTGCGACCGTATATCTTGACCCCATTTTGGCGTTTGTCTTTTATTTTGCAGGCATCGAAGCTAACTTTCAAAAGAAGGTTGCAGATGCCGAAGCTGCGAGGGACGATGCTGCCAACCAGTTGGTACTTGAAGCAGACCGAAAGTTGAAATTCGAAAGGAGGGTTGAGCAATTATCGAAGGAGTTGTCCGAGGAACATCGGCGTCGGACTGCCGACATAGGCAGACTTTCCCGAGAGCTGGAGCTCGAACGTAAGCGTCACTCAGAGGATGTAGAAAGGAGTGCCGAGGAAGTGACTGTCGAACGAAATTTCCGGCTGAAGTGACAGGAGGATCTAAGGAATTTGGTTACTGGTTTTGCCCTCGTTTACCACCAGTTAAGATATGGGCAGGTTATTGAGGAACTGCTCGCTCGTTCCGCCTTAACTACCTCCCTGGCTACGAGTATGGCTTGCCGAAGACATGGACGGTCACCTTTTAGAGCTATTGGTATTGAGCCTCCTACCTATGGGGCTGTTGGTGCGGACGATGCTGACGTAATACTCCCAGGTGACGAGTATTTGCTTCCCCAGGAAGTATTTGTAAGGTTGGCTAGGGATGAAGCGCGAAGGAGAGGGCTGCTGGGGAGTGTTCCTGAAGACCAAGGCTCTGGTGAGGATGAGGATGATGGCGACAATGATTCTGATGATGACCATTCGGGAGGTGTCGAGGGTTATCCCAAGGGTGATTCCAAAGATGATCCGAAGGGTGATTCCGAAGGCGATTCCAAGGATGATCCGAAAGATGATCCCAAGGACGATTCCAAGGATGATCTGAAGGACGATGTTGGAGTCAAAACTAGTAACTTAGCCGATGGTGCTGCACGGGATCTCGGCGTCGTCCAAGAGGAGAGCACTTGTGGTGGTATGGGTGTTGTCTTTGATAAAGGGCGCAGCTATTTGTTTCAAGAATCCACAGCCGCATATAGTGATGAAGAAAGTGAAGGCAAGTCTGATCCCGTGAGGGAAATCACTCCTTCAAGACAAGATCACTCCAGTTTTCGAACCTATGAAGAGGACTTGGGGGCTGAAAGAGATCTCTGGAATGAGATGAAGGATTTTGGAGATCCCACTACTCGCCATGTTGTGCTACCTGGTGAAGTTTCTCCCATGGAGTAGCAGCGAATCTTTTGTTTTTCCTTTGTTTTCTTGGATAAAAATTTTTGTACTCGACGTCTCCCACATTTTTGTGCATGTATGATGTGTTGACTATATTTATGAAGAAACTGTTTTGTTTGTCGAGTGTTCTCCTCGTAGTTTTGTATTTTCCTTGAGAACTTCGTAATCAGGCACGAATTTGCTTTTGCAATATTCTAGGCTCCTAAGGTTACTCGAGGTGCAACTTCGGGGCTTACTTCGATGTGGGAGATAGTAAACCAAGCTAGTGGGGGCTTACGGATCACCCTTCCCAAAGGCTTTTAGCTACTTGCCTGTTTTAAAGCAACAAAGGCTATCGAGGCCATAGGTACCCGTTTTGCCTCAAGAGTACTGGGTGGTTATCGAGGATACTAAGTATCCTTCGAGAGAACATGGTGGTGTTCTGATAATCCATTTATCCCTAGTAAAGCAGTGGACTGATGGTGGGTAGCTGCTATGTTCGTGCTTCGATAATAAAGTAACTCAATGGGGGAAGTGTCGGTCAAGGCTGGAGCTTAGACATGGTACTATTCTCCTATCGCGGCCTAGAATTCGACCCCTCTGCTTTTCGGCATCCCCTCCTCGAGGCTATGTTTTGGTTTTTAGAGGAGGTCCCTCGGCTGCGTGACTCGCCTGCTATTCCCACGAATACAAGCGAATTAGCTTCCTCGGGGTTCCATCCACCTTTAAAGGTAGATGTTAATCCCATTTATCGTCCCCTCGACGCCTCAGATAGAGAGGTCCTCATGGTCATATGGTAGTGGGTCCAAATGCTTCATTAGCTTATGTAGCCTAGATGCAAAGTACCCACCGCTAACGGGGTGTCTTGTGGGTATAGGACTGTGTCATATAGCTCATAAGGCCCTTACGGCTTATATGAACATCAGTTTTGTGCCTGCTATTCGAGGTCTTTTTATTTTTGGCATCTGGGCCTTGGCGTTAAGGCCTTTTAATTTCATTGTGTCAAGGCACTAGGGGAGATATGGTGTCATGGCCTACTTGCTTTATATGGCTTGAGAGCCTTTGGAGGTTTGGCTATTCGAGTAGGAATTTCGCCTAGCCAAGTAGGATCTGGAGTTTGAATCGAGGTATAGTGCCTCGAGGAGTGCAATATATATTTTCTTAACAGCAGACCAAGCTGCTTATTTTATTCTTTCATTCTAAAACTGACATTTCTTAGGCGTTGCTTACATGTAAGGTTCTAATTGAGGTGTTTCAAATACTTTCCCTCAACTGGGATGCTTAGCTTTTGTCCTTCGAGATTGACTAGGCTGTAAGTATCGTTCCCAAGCGCCTTTTAAATTACGTATGGCCCGACCCAGAATTGCTCCTCCGATGTATCATTTCCAGTGTCGCTCGAACTTGTCTTGCTAGCTGACTTGCTCGGCATTGGTACCTTGCTGCTTGCCACGAGGAATTGTTCTCTGTTTTCGGTGCAATGACCCTTTCGTTTGCTGATAGGTCGAGTGCCTTGCTTGCAGATAGTGGGACTTCCCATGGTAGTGTCAGCCATTCCAGCCTCTACCTCAGCTATGAACTCCCTTATGCAGGAGTCTATTACCTTTGGGTGCTTGGCTTGGTTTGAGGGGTCCTGCCTCGAGTGCTCTCTTGCCTGGACATCGATTTTGTTGCATAGACGAGCTTCAGTGGGATCACCTAGGATTTCTGCGATTTCAAGTGGCGTTGAGAATCGAATTCTTCTGCGCAAAGTAGAGGGCACTCCTAGGATGCTGTGAAGCTAAGGTCTCCCCACAATTGCATTGTAAGGCGAGTCTATGTCAACTACACAAAATGACGTAGGTTGTTCCAGCTTTCCAACATGAATCAGTAACGACAACTCTCCCCTGGGCATCGAGGGTTTTCCATTAAAGCCATAGACATTGTATGAGGAGGGCACCAAGGCTCTTTCCTTTCCAAACATCTTGTCATACATTCTCCCAAAGAGAATGTCCACAGAACTTCCTGGGTCCACGAGTATTCTAGGCATCGCCGTCTTCTCGATATGCAGTGTGATAACTAAGGGGTCATTGTGCAATCTTCCTTCGTCGGGGATATCTGCTGCCGAGAAGAAAACTCGGTGCCTCTGCCACTCTTCCAATTGTCCTCTCATTGTTACACTTAATATTTCTTTCCCGTCAAAGTCTCTTTTGTGAATTCTATCAGTATGAATGCCCTCGAAATTTCGCCCACCGATGTCAACATGAACTATGGAGTTGCAGTCGTC
>JAJJMA010262324.1:0-12147 GCA_023529015.1 Papaver nudicaule | reverse complement strand
ATGATCACGTGGCTTATGATTGCATAATCAGTCTTATATCATGTATTGATCATTCTTGTTATGGTAAGTTGAAATTACCAACCACTAGACCACTAACTTTTACTGGCCAAAAATACTATCGATGTGATAAGTGCTCCGAGATTAAAATGATGTAAGGTTTAGAGTTTTCTGTTTTCATTCGAAGTTCATGTTTCAAATTTAGAGATTTGCTTGATTATCTGTTTTCGTTCTAAGGTTTTAGATACCAAATTTGATGGGATTGTTCACCAAATCTCTTAAGCTAATGTCATATAATCCTTCTTTTTTATAACAATGAATCATTATTCAAAAAAGATTGACAAAACGAACGGAGGGGAAAAAAATATATCTCATAAAATGCATGGGCCACTGTAAGTTTTGGGTAGTGGGACCCACTCGTTCATAAGACTCGATCTATCTAGACTATAGACTTGTTGATCATTATTATTATTGCTAAATGTCGGATTAAAACACCAAACATTTCTAATTAAATCCCATTACACGAAAATTCAAACAACTAGGCGTTGACATTGAACGACCCATAAAAAAAAGGTGTTGGAATTGAATGACCAAAATGTTGAGTTTAAGGAAGTGTAAAAATAAAAATGGTCAAACAAATATTTATCGAGGTCAAAAACTTGGTTTCCGCCTAAGCAAAAAAGGCCGGGCGAAAACTGGGTTTCCACCGAGAGAAGCTTTTCCTACTACCTACTAGAGATCTCTAGCAGACAACAGAGAAACTAGAGAAATTCTCCACAATGTGGAGAATCCCAACCCCATAGTGGTTATGCTTCTCTACATTATAGAGATTTCCATGAATCTGACTACCATAGCGCTTGTTTCGGCCAACGTCGGCCAATTTGAACGAAAAAGATGGAATGCACGCTGAGCGCGATCACCGTGAACAGTGTGCGTGAACAGTTTCAATTGGGGCCTCCCCATACTAATTGGGCCCCCCTGCTAATCTGGGGCCCCATTTTCCTGCCCCAATTGGGACTGTTCACGGTGATCGCGCTCTGTGCGATCACTCGGCGTGCACCCAAGCACGGTTGCAATTTGAATAAATATGGCTCACTTTCACCCATACCGTCGCACCGTATTTGCATGATGAGGACCGATACTGCGAACCATGCAGCCCTGTAAAGAATGGCCTCTATGAAAATGTTGACCAGCACAAAGGCAAGGCATGCGAGATAACGACGGTGATGGAGGGTAAAACAAGTGAGGTGGCCCACCGAGCTGTGGAAGACCACGTGCTACGTCACCTGTACTGTGGTACATATACTTTCTTTTGATTATGTGTCTTGTTCGTGCACGTACAATATACTATCACCATCACCATCACCATCACCATCTTTCAACTCTAACCCAACTTATAAAACTGGAGAGGGACCCACTTAAACACTTGTTGGGCCCCACCTACTCAGATGATGAAATTATTTGTTAGTTTTTGCAGCTCATGATGACGATGATGCAAGAGAGGAGAAAAGATCATTTCCCAAAACACCAAATTGGTGAGGGAAGCAAAACCTAAGCTTTTGAAAAGGAGAGGGAGACAAGAATTTCGAAATGTGTCTCACTTGGTCCTTCCCTTCTTGAGAACGGATCATTTGTGAATTCTTCTTCGTAAACAGTGGAGGGGCATTTTTTTCCTTTGATAACGTGCGTTTGTGAGCACAGCACAGGCAAAGCAATAAGAGAAGAATAGTATATTACAGGTAATAGACTATTAATACTAGCAAGGAGGATTGAGAGATAGACAGAGGGGAACACCTACACGTGCATGCACACGCGGTTAGGTCAAGTCAAGGCATTGGCATTTATACATGGACAGAGAAAGGACCATAATGTAGTGCAACTGCCAGTCTTTTATTAGAAATGAGAAATGAAGAGTTACCAGAAAAAGAGATCAACGGAGAAAAAGATTACAACTTTGTGAGGCAGAAGAAACAGTGCGAATGGACGTGTTGCTCATATTGCCGCTCATACTAGAAGAAGCATAAGCCTGTTACTGTATCTGGTATGTGAGTGTATGAAATCTACTGTTTCGGAAAAAAAGAATGTACCCCTTACTGTGTTGTGCAGTAGGAACTGGATATGCGATTAGATGTTCATAACTTAACATTTGGTTTTCATTCATATATGCACAACATCTATTCTATTATATAAAGCCAACACCCCTTAGTGAGGCTGTAAAAATTTCTGACCATTTTATCCCTGTTTGTAAAAAAATTGTTCACATTTTACATAAATGAGAGAGGGTATGATAGTCATTCAACTTATAAATTAATTATATACATAGGCTTAGCTTATCTAAAACAAAACAGGGGCACAAGGGTAACATACATGTCCAAACTAAATCCAGTCACACCCTTCTTCTAGAATCATCCTTACCCTTCATCGACACTCTCTTCCTCTTTCCAGTCCGAGAACTCCCTAGAAAATATATTCACGGTGGTGGCGTTGACATTTTAAATATGAACCACCGTGTATGAAAGCAGCAGCTAGAAGTAGATGTGGAATTCAAGATTTCAATTAGAGTTGGGGATTTGAAGATCATACTGAAATCAGAGGTTAAAAAAAAAAAATCTAGGCGAGAAGAGGAAAATCTAAAATTGATGGCAGAGGTGGTGGTTGTTTAGGAAGGGGGACACAGCAGGAAGAAGAAGGGAGGAGTTGCGATAGAAAAAAGAAATAGTTAGGATTATATTTAGCTATCTACAGTAAATTACAAGGCACCCAGCTTTTGGACACGTATTTTGAACTAGACATCTTTTTCTTCACACGTGTCTACAAGGGTTTTCATTCATATATGCACAACATAATAAAATATTTGATCTTGATCAGACATCAATTCACATATTGACATTATGTGAAACATCAAAACCATTACATCATTTGTATTGGTGAAAGTCGAATGATATGAGATGTAACGGGACTGATATTTTGCAGAGGATAAAACAACACACACGGACACAACTTGAATGGAGTAGTTGCTTTACCATAGCCTCAGACCAAGCACCAAGCACTATGGTGCCACAAGCCATCTCTATTAAATAGAAAAAGGGGATGGCAGAAATGTCGAAAAAATGGCAACCACAATGGTCTTAGTTATTTCGAGACGGAAACTCGATTTCCGCCACAAAATATTACGGAGATTGGATTTCCGCAGAGAAAATATTATAAAGATTTTTGAAAATTTTACGGAGATTGGATTTCCGCCCTGCGGGAATTGGATTTCCGCCTCACATCTTTATTGCTATTGCCTGCTACGGATTGGTAGCAGGCAATAGAGAAGTCCATCTCTATGTCTCTTCAATAGAGAAATTTTGCATCATAGTAGTTGTCTATCTCTATTCAATAGAGAATTCTCCATTTGAAGGGAACCATAGTGCTTGCTCTCAGGCCCTCAGCAGCCTCACTGAAAGGGTGGAGATGATAACGTAGATCTTTCAAACAGGGTGATGATTATGAGAGGAGAACATGGGGTCCTACACCATCTAATCCTAGCAGTTGCGGTTTTTGATCACCAATCTTGGCAGTCGTTCGTTACTATTTCTGATTAGACTTCTATAATTATACACCACCCATCTAGACACCGTTTATCACCCACCTGTATTGCAAGTGTGCCACAAGCCTACAATACCCTCTGATTATCTCTAGTGTACTTGTTTTACATTTCAGTGATCCATAATGAATCCAGCTTTGGCAACTAAAAAATGTTTCTGTCGGAGCTGCTAGATGTAGTCAAAATGGACTAGTCCAGACATATAGTGTCATGTCTCTCTTCTATTTCCTGGAAATTGCAGCATAATGCTGTTGCCTCTGTATATGTATATCACATCATACAAGGTCCAATGTCCAGTCTCTGGGGTTCCCTCGTTTTGTTTATTAATCTAGATGAAACTAATAAAACCACAAGAATCCTAGCAACAGCAATGACCTTCAATTCATATAGGCCCAACATGAACCACCAATTTATTGGCTCTCTCTGCGACTTACCAAGAAATGGGGCCAAGATAAGCAAGCACCAAACAGAAAACAAGAGAGCACATATGGACCTTCCCAACAAAACAATGGTAATCTAGAGCTGTCTTGTTTGAACTAAAGATGTGTTGGACAAGTACACATGACCTGCACGATATATCAAAGTAGTTCTGGAATCCAACTAATGATATTCTTAAACAGCACCACAGAGATGAGGGACTAACTAATCATGATCAGCAATAATATATTAGAATGTTAGTTAGGACTACTAGAAGCTGTTACGGATAGTTGCATTTTGAAGGGGCAGCAGAGAGAACTGATTAAACATAAGATTGAAGAATAAAATGGATTGAATATCCATTGAAATAGATAATTCACTACTCTGTTTATAAGAAATTCAGCAATACAAGAAGAAATGAACTTATTGGAGAGAGAGGAGAAATCATAAATAAATAAATTACTATAACTGATGACCATGATGATAGTGGAACAAAATGGGATTTCAGGGAATCTACACCCTATCCAACAGTGTTCATTCCCTTGAGAACAAATTAAAAGGATGGCTTAAAAAAATCAAAATTAGAGGTGAAAGAATTAGACAAAAATAACCATACGTGTTCTAACCTTTATATGTTAGAAGCTAAGTTCTTTGTTTCCTTTTCGTTTTTTGTTTCTTCCTGAAACCGAATCCATCCAGCCATCTAAGATTTTCTTCAACAAGTTATATCTTCCCATCAGTCTCGCTGGACTCTGACCCATGTTTTTGTGGTCTGCTGGTTGGTAGCGAATGGCTACTACGGCGCTCTTTGCCACCTGGTTTAGATGAGGCATTCCCATACCAGATCATTCCCAATACTGCTATTATCATGCCCAGAACTACTTGTGGATTGAGACCTTCTTTTCCAAAAAGTATGAACCCTAGTATTAAGACAAGGATAGTCTTCATATGCCCAAGGACTTGGAAGGACACAGCAGTGAATCTGCCTATGCAGATAAACTGACTAAGGTTTGTCCCTATTGCAATGATGCACGAAGAAGTGATGAATAACTGCAAGGTAAAAATATAACCCATTCATCAGACCTGTGCTCTGTATTCACTATAAGAAGAAGAAAAACAATGAAACCAGAACAAACAAAGGAGAAAAGAACAGCAACTCATCAATCTAGATTCAGTGAACAGTAAATGATTTGCTTAAATTATTACAGGGCTAGCTAACTCGAAGTAAAAGGGATGCTTTATTTCCTAAAGATCTACACAAGTTTTCTCTACAAGTGTGGAAATAAAATTTGAAACTTCAAGTTCAGTTTTGATTTTTGATCTACTGAACATATATTTTGGATTTGCCATGCAAGAATGAACAACTAGAGTCAAGCCTTACGCAACTTTCTTCAACACTAGAGCAAATTATACATCTGTAGTAATGCTAAATGGCTACTTATACTGCAGTACACTAAGCAGCACATTTAAATAAGGAATTTTTAGTTGCAGTGTTCCAAGATGCTCCTACATGAGTAGATATTTAACAAAGGTACATATGGGAGAAGGTCATAACACTAAGCATCCACTCCGCTAATAACTCAACTTTTCACTGCCTATCACAAATAGAAAACCTGTGTGTAAAATCTACAAATAAGTTAGAATTCGGTTTGGTGGGTTACCGAGGATCAAATCCAACAAAGATCTATGCATCATGAACACTCAATAACCTACATGCTTAGCCTCCGACACCAAACATCATATATAAAGTTCAAACAATTAAGAGCTTCTATATAACAATTATACTTACCACCGAGACTACATTATAATCGTAGTGGTCGACTCTTTTGCCCGTCAGCCAGTAATCCAGAAAGGGACCTACAACCAACAGAGATGCAGCCTGGACTGGTGCAGTATGCCCCAATAGGCTGAAAGATCCAAGTTGATACTTCCGTTGAAGGTGATGTACATACTACACAAACAACCAAAAGGTAGCCGCATATGCTACGTAAGACAAGCTCTACTGGAAGTGAAGAAACAAACAAGCTAGGAAAAATAATTTTGACATTACACAAAAGTTATAATAGGTACAAGTGGGTATTCCTAGTATCGGAAAGAAAGAAAGAAAAATATAATAAATTTGGCAAGGGGATATTTAGCTTATATGCACCAAATAATGAAAAGATGGACTGAGCAAGAAAAAATGAACTTGCAATCTAAAATTAGGTGCAAGTGGGATATTCATAATATCAAGACACCTAACTAGCCAATCCATCTATCCGGATGTATTTATACCTAATACAAACTATTCGGCTTACAAAGATTGATGAAAAAATAATATCTTATTTTGAGTAACTGACGACTTACATATTGTTGCAGGGAAGTGCTCCAGACAGCCACAATAGCAGCAACAAAACCTTTAGTATTAACACTCACATCAGTTACGGTACAAACAGCAACACCGAGGAGAACCAGCAGTATGCTCAATTTTGTGTCTCTTGAATATCGAATTTTATCCAAGATGACTTCCAGAATGCAGGATACAGGGATCATGCTGAGTTTAGCTATCTGATGATACAACAATAAATTATTGGAACATGAGCTTTGCATAAAATTTTAAAGGAGTGAAAAATCCAGTAGACCATCAAACTAACCTGATAGAATCCGACGGAGTTCCACATTAGGCTCACATTCATCCCAACTATAGAGAAGTTTGCGAAGAGAACAAACTTCAAGAGCTCAGATAGAGGTAAATGTGTGGGCTGGATGTATCCCAGCCACCTAAGAACCAATGTCATCAAGGTTGTGGTGGCGAAATGAAGCCCAGTTAACGTTGTAGCTGCAGGAGAAGATAGTAGTTTAGTTAGAATTTGAAATCAGACATAGTTATTTGTACAAGTGTAATAAAAAGTACGTTCAGTCAATTATGAGATCCATGATCAATTTAAGCAGTAGCATACAAGAAAACGAAGCCAAAATCAACAGAGGCTCAAAACAAACATGTGAAACTTATAAATGTGTAATAAATGTGTAAAAGACATTTATAAAAAGAAAAGACAATGATTCAAAAATCAATGCACTAATCAGAAAAAACATTAATGGAAAAAGTAAAACAAGATTTTTTGTTTATGAAAACAATAATTAACAGTTCAATGAAGTGTGGCCGGCAACAAAGCACTTGTATATAAATACAGCTACTTGACCTTGAAGTTTCAGTCCAAACTGGCTAAATGACCCATCAGATATAATATAATTTAGCTTTTAAAAGTATCATGATTTTGTTATTCAGTCTCACATTTTTGCACCTTCCTAATTACTTGTAGTGATTCTTATTCTTGTATGCAACAAGGAAGTCAATGGCCCCATACCTTGTTCATTATAAACTCACTATATGGTTGAACTCTAATCCTTTTGTTAAATTCCAGCATAGGATATTTGGTAATAGAAGGGCACAAAATGGGAGAACCCAGTGGATCTATTATCTAGTGCTCATTTTCAACTTTTAACAAGAAAAAAATAAACACAAAGTACTGTAGGTATACCAAAAAATGTGGGAATCAAAGAGATGCACATGTAAATGATAAAATATTTACCAAAACTGAAGCCGTACGTTGCCATTAAGGCTTTATTGACAATGATAATTCCAACAGAAGTCACAACATTGAACATCCACGAGGCTGCATCTAATGCGGCCTTCTTATCGGCCTTGCTCGAGGGAGCCATTTTATCGTTCCTTCGTTTGTCTCACAAGTTTTTTAACTTGTCTGTCTCTGCTAAAACGAAATCTTCGGCTTCCAAATAAAGGACACGAGTCTATCCACTCTAGCAACTGATTTTCTGGAAACACAGAGCAACTGAATATTTAATATAAATAAAGTAGATTAAAAATGACTTGCAAGTCAAATTGATTTACCAAAGAAAACAAAAAAAAAAACAGGAGCATACTAAAGTTTTAGATTAAGAGCAGATCACTATTTTTACAGCTGGTAATTAATATGCCATTCTCAATTCGTGTTAGTAATAAGAACTGTAGCAATATATAAAAGTATGGTCAATGCATTTTCCTACTAAATTTGAAAGAAAAGTTCCTTGGTAGGAGCTTAGGGCCATAATGTTTTTCAACCAGCAGGATTTGGTTAGTTAAATATCAGATTGCTTATGTGGTGCACGAGTTGCGTTTAGTGGTACAATCAACTTTGTAATCACATGAAAAGTTTAGGTTCATGTCATAATAGAGGATTCAAAGTTACAGGCATGTCTTTATGGCACCTTATGTCATGCATATAGACTGATGTTGTAACACACATTGATGTTGTACAGTTTTGGCCACGGATCAAGAAAGCTATATCTCACCTGTTATTTTTTTCTTCTCCATATTCCTAAAACATCCTAAAAAGGCAAAGTCATAAGGACCATTTGACCCAATGTCTCTATCATTTTGACCTCCAATTAGTACACTAGATAGATGAAATTTCCCCCACCAGTTTCACATTCTTCTATCGTGTCATTACTGAATGTTTCAAGTTTTAACTAACCAAGGTCCCCTCTTTACCAGTAATATCAGGAAGCTGAACATTTTTGTTACCACTAACATTACATTTTCAAGCTTCTCGATAGAAGTCTAACTATGAAGAGTTCTTCCTACTATTCCAGTATATCTCCTAAAAACTTAATTCAATCACACCACAATAGAAGCTTGTAAGAAAAATTCAAAATTTCCCTATTCTAAACGGATTTAAGTAAAACCAGATAATTTGGTATGATAATACCAAATTTCACTAGATACAGCTTTGAAGACCTAGTTTATATTATAATCAAAAGAATCCGAAACCAGAATTAAGATAACTTATTTCCAGATTCGTTAACTGAATGATCTTAACATCTGAGTATTTCACAATTTCATCCATACATGTACCACTACAATCAAACACCTAGCACAGCTTAAATTTGATTACATACAAATCAATCGAAATTTTTCCAAGATCGATATTACGTAAATCCAGATCCAATAGAAAATTTTCAACAAAACAAATGAGAAGAGGAATTAAAGTAAATGTAAGTCAGATCCGTAACTCAAAACTATAAAATTCTGCTTCAAATCTCTATATAGAACAGATAGAAATCGAAATCAAAATCGAAAGAAACATGAACCTTTGAAAGTGAGATCGAGTTGATGTTAGTATCAGCAACAGCAGCAGTTGTAGATGAATTCAAGGGTTTCGTTATTGCCATTAACGAAAGACCCAAGAGTGGTGAAGATAGTTTAAGTTACAGTTTTTATTTTTATTTTCCTTCTTCCCTTAAACTTCTCTCTCTCTTTTAAATCTGGGAAGTGAGTGAAGAAGAAGAGAACGTTTTTTCACTTTTGGGTGTATAGAGAGAGAGAGAAGTTTTAAGATAGTTTTTGGGTTTTCTGTTAACAAATGAAGCTTGTGTGGAAAAACCGTAATAATACTCTCACCGGATACGTATCTGTATGTACGTACTACACAAACAACAAAATGTACATGTACATGCCATTTATTAGTGTTTTCCTTCTTTCAATTTTGGCTTTTTGATTTGCTAATCCTCTTTAGTTTTTTTTTGTTTGTTGTTGTTATATCCGAGAGCGGAGCTTTGAACCACATACCTCAGATACGGGAGTTTGTTTCACACAAAACTGAAATGGTTTCACAGTTTTAATATGATCGATATGGTATATTTTTTGATTTGCTAATTCTTTTTAGCTTTTTTCTTATTGTATTTGAGAGCGAAGCTTTGAACCACATACCCTAAATATGAGAGTTTGTTTCACACAAAACTGAAATGGCTTCACAATTTTAAAATGGTTGATATGGTATATTTTCAATCATTTTCTTGATATGTTCAAAATGATCTTTCCTAGTAAGTTTACAAGTCCTTTCCTTCCATAAAAAAATTTAGATTAGTTTAGTTTTTTTCCCGAAGATGGCATTTGACAAGATTTTCGTGTGGAATTCATTAATTGCCATCATACTTAGATTTACTTAGATTCAGAGTTTAAATTGTGTCCACCTAATGATTTATATTTGGACTCGCCAAATTGGTTTGCCTGTAGGAGCTTTAGAACTTATCAGTAGTCGATGATTTAGGTTCACATGTACATCAAATTATGGAGTCTTCTTCGTTATGTGGTAATATTGTGCTTATTTCTTTTCTTTATCATCAGTATGGATACTTTCTGTATGTTTTTTGTATTCTGATTAAAAAAAAAATATTCATTGGTAATATTAACTTCGCAATACAAAGTTAATGTCATCTAAAAACGAATTGGAAATGAAATTTGGTATTGAAGTATGCCAAACTTTAGGGATCCTAAATTTCCTAACATGTTTGGCCAACTTATCAGTTGGCTTATTACAAAGTCTGTTAATATGATGAACATACCAACTAGTAAAGCTCTGTAAATGAAATTTGTCATACTTATTTATGCTTAGGTTCTTTCAAGAAAGTGAAGTTGTTGCTCTATTGATAGCTGAAGCTACACTCTTTGCATCAGCCTGCAAAACAATGTGTGGTAATTGCAATGATTTTGCCCAAGACTCCTTCCAAAGAGCCAAATACTCCATTCATGTTTCCATGTTTGTAGATGCACCTGGATGATTGATGCTCACCTGCAAAATGAAAGTCCTCTACCACCATCCTTAGTAGCCAAGCGAAAGAAGCATCAATGTGGGAGTTGTGGATTAAGAGAAATGCAAGGTATTACAATGGCAAATACAGAACTACTGAAGAGATTATCAACAACATCAAAGTGATCATCTATAACTGGTGTACAGGGACACGAAATCTTTGTTGATTACTCTATTGGCATGGTGTTAAATCATTAGAAAGCAATCATGTACTAATTTCTATGTTTTCTCTGGGTGTATACTTGGTGCTCTGCTATAATCGAACACTTGTGTCCGTTTGTTAAGCTCACTACCACCTTAGTAGTGTATTATGTTTTAATTCAATCTTGCCTTTTGCGTTTAAAAAAAATCAATGCAGAAAGAAGTAAAATAAGAAGTAGGAGGGGTCGTTTTGTGTAGTTTTTCTCACTATAGCATTTTGTTATACACTGTATAAGGATATTTTTCAATGTCACAAATGTTTGTTTCTTTCCTTTTGGAAGCATGCATTTTTATTTATTTTTGATAGCTAATTCACTCATTAAACGTAAATACATTAGCAAATTTTCATTTGATCCTAGTAGATCAAGGGTCAAAGTGCACCACCAATTAATGACCAAGAAGCCAATGGTGATATTCACTAGAAATTTGTATACTTTGGCATGGCTCTTCTTTCTCTGCGTCAGGATATTTATTTATTTATTACATTGTTGAATAAGTATATCCCATAGGCTTGGGTCAAAAATGAGTAGCCAAAATAATGCTCCACCCGTCCCAACTATATTGACTCTTGAGTACAACTTTTGTCTTACGGAAAGGGAATAAAAATTGAATGACTAGAAGGATATTCTGTATTTTATCGAAGAACGTAGCTGGGTCTTTGTGCGTGACTCTAACGTAACTCCACCCCCCATCTCCATCAGTTTCAGTCCCCCCTCCCTCACGTTCTGCGTTGCACCAAACTTTTCAGTATACCACGCAGGTTAACGCGCGCGGCAACCCTGATTTCCGAATCATCAGGTCAAGGTTGACATTCATCATTTCTTTCGGCTCCTCAGTTGAAATTTTTATGGATGCATTTTTGAAAAGGTGAAAAAGGGAAAAAGGAGGTCCAATAAGTCTCTCGATTTATTGCACATTGTGGAAACTAACTTGAATTGTTAAAGAAAAATAAACAAAATTTGACTTCTTGTGAAGTTGGAATTGTGTAAGATGGAAGGAAAGTAAATGTCAGCGTGTCCTATCGTGAATATTAGAAGAGGCTAAGCTAACGCTTGCAGATAGGCCTAGGAGATTAGCCCATGCAAACTGCTGAGATATTTCGGACCGAATGCTAGAATTGCACCATCAAGGTCCGTAGGATTAGCAGGGGGAGGGTTTTGTGTGGTGGATTTTCGATGGTGGGATCCACACACTCTCTCTTCTCACTCTCTATCTCTCTTGGTCCGTTTTTGGGCAGGCACTATTCCGGGCCGCGTTTAGCTTTTTCGCTAGAATTGATCAATATTTCTGCCACCGAAACATTTTTCCACTGAT
>JAJJMA010262302.1:0-10400 GCA_023529015.1 Papaver nudicaule | reverse complement strand
CTGTATCTGATGAGCATTTTCTCGAGATACAGTAGGATGAATATAATGATATTTTGAGCTTGGATGTGGCCATCTAGCCTAAGAAAATGAACTGCAATAGAATAAGAGTAAATGAACTTCAAACCTACGATACAATAAAATCCACGTAGCTAAATGAGCTGCAATAAAAAAGATTATAAAATAAAATGGTATTTATACTTGAAGTTATATAGATCTCGTCGAGAAATTTACATAGCTATACGAATATTTAAAAAAAATTATAAAATTATAGAATGTAGTATGAGATGTATGTTACTTTTAACTTTAAGGTTCCTTTCTGCAATTTTACTCTAAGTGCATTGAAATCGATGTTAAGCCTCGCGTTAGACATTTCTACAAACCCTCATATGCCCAAAAGGAAGAATTTTGCAAATTTGATGCGCTAATTTTGGCGCTGCAAACATTACTTTGGCGCTTCAAAGGGTGACAAAATAGGGTCAATCTAAATCAAAACCAAAAACCCCTTATAAAACGTGACAGTTTTACCCTTTACATTTAGTTTAGTATTAGTGTTTGATTATCATCAGATTAGTGGTAATCATGATTATCATAATCTATATAGTTAAGTTTATAAGAATTTAGAGAGAGAAATTTATTTGTTTTAGAGTTGATTTAGAGAAAGAAGGAGAGAAAAAAAAAACTTAGTTCTTCAAAAATCTCTAAGTTTTGAATCACTCATCCAAAATGAGTGATTCAAACACCGATTTAGAGCTACCTGAGACTCCAATAGATTACAACAACAAAATCTACTGTCCGAACGAAGGTGAGGACTCTACATTGCATTATTTGTTGAGTGGAAAGTGTGGTTAACTCAAGAAACCCAAGAATCACTACAAGATCTCCAAAGAG
Source organism: Papaver nudicaule (assembly GCA_023529015.1). Classification (NCBI taxonomy): domain Eukaryota; kingdom Viridiplantae; phylum Streptophyta; class Magnoliopsida; order Ranunculales; family Papaveraceae; genus Papaver; species Papaver nudicaule. Next base: position 9,512 of record JAJJMA010262302.1, on the reverse strand, counting down.
ACAAGTATCAACAAGATTATGAGGATGAACTAGCTTCTAACACCCAGGTATATCTTTGCTTGTAATTTTTTTGCATGTAATCATCTTTAGTACGTAGATCTGTGTGATTTTTGTGAGTTGCCAGGCTCTGTTTACGCCTAGGATTGACCTTGAAACTGAGGCGTAAACCAAATTTACGCCTCAAGATTCTTCCCAATTGAGGCATAAAAACTGAAATTTGGGGAAACTGAGCCGTACAACATTTTTACGCCTAGGACGACAACCTGCCATTGAGGCGTAAACTGCATGGAAATATTGAATGCACCGTTTACGCCCTAGTAAGTGAGGCGTAAAACTATTATTTACGCCTCAATATTTCTTGACACATTCTTTATATACGTCTTGCTTATTGAACCGTAAAACTATGTTTTTCATCAAATACTTTCAAGTGTTATTTACGCCTCAAGTGGAGCATGGAAAACCAAGGCGTAAATGTACCCTTGCAAAAAATGTATGAAAATCCCAGGCTTACGCCTTGAGGTATAAGGCGTAAATTTACCCTGACAAAATTTTTAAAAAATCCCCAGGTTTACGCCTTGGTTAGTAAGGCGTATCCAAGTTTACGCCAAGTTTTACCAAGGCGTAATAGTAGTTACGGTTTCGTTTTTGAGGCGTAAATTATGTATGGTTTCTAATCTTTGTTTGTTTGGTTTATAGGTGGTTCCTTACATTGAATCTATTGCTACCCCTGAGGAGTCTGATGATGAAGAGCCTCCCATTGTGCCTATGGAGAATCAACCACGTCCTAATCAAGTGTTGCACGAAGACACTACATATCATTGGCAACCATATGTTTGTACCATGGTGGGTTTTTGCGAGTTCACCAAAGTTGTGTATTCATTGATCATTTTTCCCCATTTGTGTGTCCTCACTTGTTGTGTTCCCCTCTATGTAGACATGGGGAGATAAAGATGCCGCAAAGGAATGGGCGCAAGAACATGGGGAAAAGATCTTGTGTAGTGTTGTTCAAAACAGCCAAGTTCGACCTTATTGTTTCCAAATGGTTTGCGAGTGTAGTGGTGAGTACATAAATCACTGGAAGAAGGGTGCCTCTTACAAGAGAAAACATCCCAAGAGGCCTACGCCAATAAGCCGCACCATAAAGACCAATTGTCCCTTCAAGCTTCAATTTTGTCTTGATCGTGAGAAGAGGTTTTTCTTGAAGAGTGTCATATGCGGGCACAACCACGAACCGCCGGAGACTTTGCTTAGCCATGCTCGAGCCTCAAAGTTAAAATCGGAGGAATCGGAGATAGTCGAACGTTTGTGGAGACAAGGATTGAAGCCTTTAGAAATCCTAAGGTACCTAAAGGAGGCAAACAAGAAGAATAACTCCGGATTGAGAACCATTTACAATGCCCAAGCAAGGTTTAAAGAGATGGACGCTTGCAATAGGGATGTCATGCAACAAGTGATGGTCTTGGCGGAGGAGAAGAAATACACTATTTTCTTTGACCTCAAGGAGAAGACACCGGATGGGAAGCAAAAAGTTAAACATCTACTATTGGCTAATCCGGACTTCATCAAGTTGGCACGTTGCAATCCTCAAATCCTTTTGATTGATTGCACCTACAAAACGAATAAATACAAGCTTCCACTATTGAACGTCGTAGGCCAAACTTCTACTAAATCACCATTTACGGTGGCTTTTTGTTTCTTGGAAAATGAGCTTGAAGAAAGTTATGTGTGGGCACTCAAACAAGTTAAGCTTTTTTACCCTGAAGATCGTTATCCAATGGTTATCCTCACCGACAAAGAACAAGCTCTAATCAATGCTATTGGGGTGGTATTTCCTAAAGCTCACCACCTTCTTTGCACCTACCATGCTTGGAATAGTGTGCAAGTGAAATGCAAAAAGATAATTTGGCCACCGAAATCGGGAGAAAGAAGGAGGATCGAGAAACTACCACTACATCAACAAAAACGTGAGTTTGAACAAATGGAGATTGACTTCATTAAGAATAAGAAAATTTGGGAGGCATTTGGGGGCGATTGGGATATATTGGTGTGGTCACCAACGGAGGAAGAATATGAAATCCAAAAGGCTAAGTTGTTGGCGCATTGGGGCCGTTACCCGGATGTCGTGAAGTACTTGAAAGAGGAGTGGTTGGATGATGCCATCAAAGTTAAGTTTGTATATTGTTTCACAAACCAATACCTACATCTTGGGAACGAAGCAACGAGTACCGTGGAGTCTTCTCATCACCGCTTCAAAAGTTGTCTCCACCGCGCTGATTGTAATTTTGTTACGGTTTTCAAATCTATGGACATTATGTTCAAAGATGATCTTCGTAGAATCAAAACTTTATTTGAAGAAAGCCGGAGTAGGAGAATAACCCCATACTTGAAGGACCCATGGGGGAAATGGTTTAGTCGACTTTGGTTCAAGGTGTCGAAATGGGCAATCGAAAGGATATTCAAAGAATTGGAGGCTTATGTGCAAGGGAACTATACGGATGTGTGCGTTTGTGGAATGTGGAAATCAATGGGACTACCATGCCGGCATATGTTCTCTAAATACGTTGATGGTGTGATCCCACTCGAGGACATTCACCCTTTTTGGAAACAACTCTCTTTCCACGAACCAGCCGAAGACGGAGGCGTACAAGCCGAGTTTAACAACACCTACCAATATGAGGCAATCGTCAACTTTTACAATAGAATAAACGATGGTCAAAAGAGCTTTTGGTTGGAAAAAGTCCTACAATTTGTGGAACCTCAAAATAACTTGGATATCGAGGAACCGGATAAGGGACCGGGGAAAGGAAGAAAAAAAACTACGGTGCCAAGGTGGCAAGAGCGGATGAATGTCAAGGAAAGAAATAAGGAGTCGAAGAGAAGAGACCCAATTGGAGTTGAGTGGGTGAATAAAGAATACGATGGTGATGAGGACGATGAGGAGTTACAAGCCGTGCTACGAGATCGTCAATGAAACGTCCCAAGACTTGTAACATGGGTGAAGGTTCCACTAGTCGTGCTTCAAATGTCAAAGGAAAAGAGCCAATGTATCCGACTCAAGATAGTTCCAAGGGAAAGTCTCCGGTGATTCAAGGTGAAGAAATGAGCTCAAAGATTGTTAAGAAGAAGACAATTAGGTACAAGAGAGGAGGACATATGGTAAACCCCACAATCGACCGGGAAGGTAACTTTGTTCACCCTCACCACACTATTTATGAAGATTGGTATAAATATCTACCCACTTGCATTCATAAATACATAGTGTCAATGGATGATGTCGAAGGAGACGGTAATTGCGGTTACCATGTGGTCACGAACCAACTAGGGCCATTTTCGGGTGCAACCATGGAGGGGAGAAACATGACCCAAGTCAATTATATTAGACAAGGGTTGTTAAACCAACTAAGGAGTCATGCACAACATTACAAGAACATGTTATTGGTGCCGGAAGGTTCGTCACCACACCAAGAGTACATCAAGTTTCAAGCTCGTTTGCAAGGTGTTTAATCCCATAAGCAATAGTGAGTTTTGGATGAGATTTCCGGTGTGTGGACACCTAATTGCGGATGCTTATAGGTGTGTGGTTCACTACTTCGACAATAAGACTTCTTGGACGTTCACGCCGGAATTTACAAATTACCATGAGACACTAGCAAGGAAGAGAAGAGTAATCATCGCGTTTGTTCAAGATTGTCACTTTATTGGTCTAAAGTTGTCCGATAAATGTCCTTTACCACCGTTGGCCCCAACCACTATGAACAAGGCGAAAGGTAAAGAATGGACACAAAATTACGAAGTCAACATGCACAATTAGCCTGCGACCTTTATGGATTCGGGGTTTGTCAACTTGGGGGATGATTCGGCATATGTCAACTTGGGCGATGATTGAGAATGCTTTTGGTGGTAATGCTCTTTTGGTAATGCTTTTGTGGTAATACAAGTTCAAGAAGCCAAACTATGGTTTTTTAAAGTATTTTGAATATCTTTTTGTGTACCTAAACAATACTTTTTGTAATATTTGGTATAATTTGAAGGCTCTTGTTTACCCCATTTGTTTTCGTTAGCATTTGGTAAACTTTACGCCTTAATTAACAAGGCGTAAACACATTTACGCCGTGGTTTCTGAGGCGTAAATCTCGAGTCCTTACATTCAGAGTTACAGTAAATTTACTTACGCCGTGCATATCCAAGGCGTAAAACTAACATGGATTTTTTCCAGATTTTTTTCGGTTTTTACGCCTTGGTTAATTAGGCGTAACCATTGTTTACGGTTTGGTTTCTGAACCGTAAAACTTTACGCCTTGGTTAATTAGGCGTAATATCAACCAAAAATAATGTATGCCTGGTACCCTAAGACGTAAATTATGAGACTAAAAATTCAAGAGTTACAGGAGAATTTTACGGCGTACATATACTAGGCGTAAAAATAACTTGAAATTTTTTGTGAAAATCTGAACTTCTACGCCTTGGTTAATTAGGCGTAAAAATAACTTGCAATTTGTTGAGAAAATCTGAACTTTTACGCCTTGGTTAATTAGGCGTAAAAGTAACTTACAATTTGTTGAGAAAATCTGAACTTTTACGCCTTGGTTAATTAGGCGTAAAAATAACTTGCAATTTTTTGAGAAAATCTGAACTTTTACGCCTTGGTAATTAGGCGTAACCATTGTTTACGGTTTGGTTTCTGAACCGTAAAAACTTTTACGCCTTGGTTAATTAGGCGTAATATCAACAAAAAATAATTTACGCCTGGTACCCTAAGACGTAAATTATGAGACTAAAAATTCAAGAGTTACAGGAGAATTCTACGGCGTACATATACTAGGCGTAAAAATAACTTCCAATTTTTTGAGAAAATCTGCAGTTTTACGCCTTGGTTTATTAGGCGTAACCATTGTTTACGGTTTGGTTTCTGAACCGTAAAAATTTTACGCCCCAATTTTGAATACAAACCAAGACGTAAATTCCTGTAAAAAAGGCACAAAAACCATATAATACATACCACACAAACACAAATCCATTTGCTTAAACAAACAACCATTATCCATCGTTCAAACCAGACAACAAACACATAACAAAAACAAACAACCATTATCCGTTGTTCCAACCACATAAAAGATGAGTTCAAGATAGAGAGATAGAGAGAGAGTTAAAGCTTTGTTCATCGTCTGGCTCTTTTGTTCGAGGAAGATGATGAAGCACCACGAGTTTTAGGATCACTGCGACCTCGACCTCGACCTCTCCCTTGAGCTTCATGAACACCCGCATCTTCTTCCGGTGTAGCTTGTATTACTGGAGGCCCCCTCTTGTTTCTCGTCTTCCTCAACTCGTCAAAAACCCCTTGTTGTGCCGGATCAAAGGCAATCTCTAATTGCGACTTCATCACGCGTTGTTCTTCAACAGTCAACATCTTACCCCGATTGATACATGATGTAAGTCTAGAAGCTACCAAAAAAACATTTTCCTTCTACACAATATAAACAAATTCACTCAGTTAGACAACAATCAAGACGAGAAAATGTAAATCAAGATTTAAATTTAATTCTATTTACTTACGGCTTGATTAAGCTTTTTCTTCAAAGTAGCTATCATTGAAGCCTCACTTGATGTGCTTGCAGTATTACGAGTGTTTCTTTCTTGTTCCTTTCGAATCGCCTCTGAGGCTCTAGGATCAATATTGATCAACATGGGATGTCCAAACTTGTTAAACCACTGCAAGTATCCTTCCTCGACATCTTTTATATGGGGTGTAAAATCCTCCATGTTCAACACTAGTTGGTAGTCGGCGGTTTCCCGTGCTTCCCAGTGGTCAAGTTTTGGCTCAGGTAGGTAATCCAATTTGACCTTGGAAGATACAAGCTTGGAGAATTGTTTCTGCAACACGAACTTTTCCTCCCGAACTATTGGTTGTTCATAACCAAGTTGGCGCATCACACGTTGAGGATTGTACAAATGGAACCCGGATGGATGATACAAAGGTCCGGTGTAAGTACTCACTTTTGAAAATTCACGCACATCCTCCAATTCGCCATTTTCATCAGGTTTCAAGCAGAAATATGGGTCAAAAACCACATCTTTGAGAGTGATAGCATCCAACTGTTGCCTCAACAAAACTACCTTCGCTTCTTTCTCATGTACACCACCTTCTTTGAAAGGGAATCTCTTACCTGTAGGGGTGCCTTCTGGTTTGTTTTTCCAATCTTTATCCTCCTTAGGTGCCAAAGTGGGGAAATGGTCATAGAACCACGACTGCAATGAAACAAAATACCCATATTTCAATGACGTATGTGCAAAACTAACCTAAGGTTATTACACAAAAGATAATCTTACCTGTAGAAGACGAACACCACCCTCGATTTTGGTGGTTTGAGCTCTGGAAGCTTTAGCAAGTGAGGCGTTCAAGAAGGCAATGACGACAGTACCCCACGCATAATCATCAACTGTATCAATGTCATCAAGATATTTTAAGTAGGTTGCATTGACCCTATTACCCGTTTGATCAGGGAACATGACGGTGCCCATGGTGTGCAACATCCAAGCTTTCGCAACTCTAGTGTCTTCCACATCACTTATCTGGGTTCCATCTGCGACCTTCTTCTTTGTATTACCATACATTAACCACAAACGATTGCTAACAATTTTCCTAGCCTTGAGTGGTGCTTTACCCTTCTTGGAAACAATTTTCCCACCCCCATATATCCACTCTTCGTCACATTGTTCCTTGGACCAACCAAACGCTTTCATAGCCAATCGGTTGAGCTCCCCCCATTCCATCTTGTTATCATTACCAAGATACACATGCTTTCCACTAGTTTCAAGATTCTTGATTTGCTTTGCATCATCGGGAATCAAAGCCATTTCGCCAAATCCAAAGTGTAAAGTGCCGGTCTCTGGCCAATATCGTTCTCTAAGTGCACTCACTGTAACACCATCAACCTTGTCCTGGGTATGTATTGATGCATTGTACAATTGTTTGGCTTTTTCTTTTACAATGCTTTGAACCTTGTCACATTCCAACTCCAAATCCCACAGTCGTGGTTTTGAGTGTTTCAAAATAAGCGCAATCCTTTTGTGGTCCTGCAAAAATCAAAAGAAATTAATGTACTTTGTTGGAAGGATCAAATAATGTACAAACTACATACAGTAATTTTGAGATTATAAGATAATTACCCGCGCAGAAGCCACTTTTGCAGCATAGGAGCATGGGTAACCAAATAGCACTTTGTTTTTATCAGGTGCTTCCCCCCAATGGTTTATTCCCTTAGGAGGTTTGGGCAACCAGAACGTTTCATCATTGGGAGCCGGAATGTGCTTGCCTTTGGGTTCGGGTGCTTTTTGCCGAGGCTTTGTAGCTTTCCTCTCAAGTCTTGGTTCTGTAGAAGGTAGACCAAGAGGTTGAGTGGGTTGTTCTTGAGAAAGGGGTGGAACCACCTCAACTGTTTCTTCTTCAGCTGTTTCTTCTTCAGCTGTTTCTTCTTCAGCTGATTCTTCTTCTTCTTCTTCTTCTTCTGAATCTTCTGAATCTTTTTCTTCTGATTCGCCACTCTCCTCTTCAGATTGGTTGGGTTCTTGTTCAATCTCATTCTCTTGGATTGGAATTGATTCTTCTTCAACAATCTCATTCTCATTTTTTCCATCACTTTGAGGTAGTGTTGATTGTTGGGGAGTCTTTGTTTTACCTCTCTTATCAACACCTAGATGCTTAGTACCACGAGGTTGGGGAGGCGTAACATCAGGAAGATCATCTCCTCTCTTCTTCTTCTTCTTCTTCTTCTGTTTATCTTGTTCCCTAAACACATACACAAACAACACAAATAAACAACCAACCATTGAGCTAAACTAAATGAGAGACAGAATTATTTACGCCTCAATTACACAGTTTACGCCTTGGTTGAGTAAATTACGCCCCAGTTCACCAAGGCGTAAAAATTGGTTTACAAAAAAAAATGGTCACAGTAGGAAATTACGCCTTGGTTCAGGGATTCAAATCAAGGCGTAAAAAAACTTTACGCCTAGTTTCTTGTTTTTACGCCCTAAATCGATATTTACGGTTTGGTTTAGCTGTTTACGGTGTAGATATTTGTGAGCACATTCCAAACTAAAAAGACGAACCAATGTTTTACGCCCTAGTATACGAAGGCGTAAAATTAACTTTACGCCTAGTTTCTTGTTTTTACGCCCTCAACCTATGTTTACGGTTTGGTTTTGATGTTTACGGTGTAGATTTTAGTGAGCACATTCAAAAAAAATTACGCCTTGGTTTTATAGGCGTAATACATGCTAGGGCAAAACTAGGGTTTTTTTTACGCCTTGATTGCAAGGCGTAAACATGTCACGCCTAAATTTATGAAGAATCTCAAGGCGTAAAAACTTGTTTACGCCTAGGTTTCATATGAAAACCAAACCGTAAACATCACTGAGGCGGAAAAAAAAAACCCCAAATCGATGATTCTAACCTAAAAAACAATGAAAGCATGATAGAAAACATGGGGTTTGTTCAGAATTAGTACCTGAGACGCATATTGGCTTCTGTAGACTGATTACAGGCCAAATCAGTGGACGGATTGATTTCTGCGTCGGGTTCGTTATCAAATAAAGTTTCTCTCGCTGTGGATTATTGATTTAAGTAGGCTCTTGCTATCCCTGGATCCATTGTAGTGTCTCTGAAGGTCGATTTTGTTCTCGCCATTTTTAATTTTAATCGATACGATGAATTTTTCGTATCGGCGATTAATCGAGACGAGGTACGTAAAAGAGGATAAACTGTTTTTGAGGAGGAGAAGAAGAAAATAAACCGTAATGTTTTTGAGGAGGAGAAGAAGAAAATAAACCGTAAGAAGGAGAAGGAGGAGAGGATAAGGTAAAATTTGTTTTTGTTTTTGTTTTTGTGTTAGGATTAGGGTTATAAAAATAGGGTTATTAGTTAAGATTTAGGGGTATTTTAATCTGTTAGGGTAATTTAGACTTTGCATACCCATTTAGACATCCCTTATAACTACCCTTTGGATGGTTTTATTACTTTGAAGGGCCAAAGTAATGTTTGCAGCGCCAAAATCAGCGCATCAAATTTGCACGACCTCATGGGTTCACAAGTACCCACACACACCAACCCAACAGCTCATGGGAAGGAATTGGCTTAGTCTAAAAGCCCAACTAAAGAATCACTAGCAAGTAGCAAAGTTGGAAAGGAAATGTGTGAACCTTTCCAACTGACTTGTAGATGGTTCGTAGATGGTTACCTCAACTGACTTACCACATTGGAGGATAGCAGAGGTGATTGTAGGCTAGAAATGGAAACTTCTTGAATGAGTTATTTGATGCTAGTATAGTTGACAAGATCAAACAGATTAGGATTCCATTAAACAATACGGATATAATCCGCTGGACACCTAATAACTCAGATTAAGATTTCTGCTCCAACTAATTGTATCACAACCAAAAACAAAATCGAAAGAAAAGGTTGAGATATTATTGATAAAAGGGGAAAGGAAAACAGAGAATGAAAATGATACAGT
>JAJJMA010262266.1:0-11178 GCA_023529015.1 Papaver nudicaule | reverse complement strand
CTGTACAGACCAGGAGTATTTTGAAACATTGGCGCAGTACAGTCGCCCTGGGTTTGTTCATCACCCAAATTTTCACAAGGCTGCCTCTGTTATCCCTTATCAGGAACACTTCAATCTTTTCAACATGGTATGCCCCCTTTTTTTTAAAAAAAAATATTTCATTTTTCACTCTTTTGTCGCTGTTAGATACTTATGTTTGTTATTTTTGGCTTCAACACTTTCATCATTGCTTGAGTGTTGCCTCAGCCAATGAGGGTCTAAGCCGTGAGATCATTAATCTCACCAACAAGGTCAGCCAGTTGACTCATGAATCTTCAGTGCGGAGCAAAGAGGTTGAAAGGTTGAGGAATGAGGCCCGAGAGCGAAGCCTGACAATCACAACCCAGCAAAGTAAGTTATCTCAATATCTCCTTTTGTTGTTTTTCTTTCCATCTTGTTCTTCCGCCGACCCTTAGATTTCCTGCCCTCCAAGGTTGCCATTCCTCTGATGACGATAGGCTTAGGCGAGCTGAATCCGAAATCGAGATACTTAGTAATAGCAACTTTAAGCAGTGTAGTCAATTGTTCAATTTCCTCAAGGACCTTAAATGGTGTCGCCGAGAGCTGGATCAAGATGTTGACATTATAAGAAATCTTTGTAATACTTATCAAGCTGCTCGATCGGAATTAGGCTGGATGACTAGCCAACGTGATGATGCGCTTCGCCGAGAAGAACTAGCCCTTGCTGCCAAGACGGAGGCCGAGATAGGTCATAAACGAGCTTCTTTCCTCTGGCAAGAAGAGAAATCTAGAGCCGACAAGCTGGCTTCTCAAATTATTAGCTTGAGTACTGACAAAGAGACCGCCGAGTTTCAAATTCAACGCTGGAAAGATACGGCGGCGAGGCATGAAGCTTTAACGATTGATTTGTACAAGCAATGTTCTACCCAACAGCGCCAAATATAACAAATGTTAGGTCCGTGTGCCAATAAAAATTTTGAGTTTCATATGACTCAGTTTAGGGAGGCACAAGAGGGCATGCGAGTATATGTCCGCAACCTAGAAGGTAGCTTTTGTAGGGTTTACCCATAACTCATCATACTTGCGTTTGTTTTCAACCATCTTTACCATGTTCCTTTCTTCTTTTGCCTCAGCTACAATTCAAAAGTTAAGGAATGAAGTGGATCATCAAAAGGAGATTACCAAAGGTTGCCATGAACTCGAGATGAAGGTCCAGGATCTTTCTGATGAGCTTAAAGAACACAAGTCTTGCCCTGACAAGATGAAAGATTTGTCCGAGAAACTCAGAGAACATGATTCTTGTGCTGGCAAGCTTGCAGATTTGAATAAGAAACTTCTTGACCATGCCTCTTGTGCTGGTAAGATTCAAGAACTTGAAAGCGCCCGGGATAGTCTTCAGATTGAGGTCGCCGAAGCCAAGGAAGATATCCAATATTGGGAGATGCGTCATAAGGAAGATGTCATTAGCGCTGCCTTTATCGGCGCTCAGGACTTTGCTTACAAGTTCCTGCCTCAGCATGGAGTGGAAATTCCCTTGGATTACCGACGGCCTACTCCTGAACAGCTTGCTATGCAACTAAAAGAGAAGGCAAGCACCCACGGAAAGGAAGAACTGTCAGAAGAAGAAAATGAAGAAGAACAAGAAGAAGAAAACTACCAAGAAGAAGAATCTGAGGAAGAAAGTTCAGAAGAAGAAGTTGAGGATGAAAATCCTAAGGAACAAAATCTGCCTCTTGACATTGGTACTGAAAATGTAGAAGGTGGACAACTCGGCGGGCATAATTCAGGAATGACGACCGCCAATGCTAACCAGTCAATCAACGAGCAAAGCACAGAAAGGGCTACCGCCGATGTTAGCCAGTCGGTCGACGAGCAAAGCACAGAAAGGGATATCGCCGATGCTAGCCAGTCTGAGGATGCAAGAGCTGAAAATGCTGGTGAGGGAAATCTCGGCGGTCCCACTCAAGGCGCGCCTTATTCTCCTAAAAGTCCTTATAATGATCCCAGATGTTGAAGTAGCCTGTTCTTTGCCATTTTGGATGTTGAGAAGGATAAATCATTATTTCTTTAGTCCTCTGTACTTCTATTATTATCTTTCGTTTCCTTGTAATGAACTATTTCCCTTTTTGAATGTTATCTTTGTGAATGTTATCTTTGTGAATGACATCTGCTTTCAATGTGCAATCTTCTTTTGCTACATTTAATCGTGTTCATCTCTATTTTGTCTTCAAAGACTTAACTTGCCATTGAGTGAAGTCCTGGTCCCGTACAGCCAACAATTTCTCAGAGCGACAGGGTTAGACCCCAGCCGTAACCATTACTTGTGCCCGTCGGCGATCTAATATAAGTTGTCTGGGTTGCTCTCATAGACTTCAATACACTATAGCTTCCGCCAGAGGTGATGCTATGGCGTAGATGGATTAACACACCAGCGGCACCGCCGATGTGATGCTACAGCAAAGGGATCCTTATTTCCTTACAAACACTTACAGATCAACAAGTAACACGACTGGCCTTACAAATAAGCCTGGGTCGGACTAACTATTACGATTAGGTGCATTCACTCAATGCAAGCAAGCTTTCTGTATAAGAGGTCTTGGCTCTTAGTTGATTTATTGATTTGGGCATTATGCCTTCAAAGAAGGCACTTGGCCTTAGTACCTGATCAGGGTTTTTGTATGGCTTTTATTGCCTTGTGATTATTGGGCATTCGTGCCTCTGTAAACGGCTTTTATAGCCTGTGGCTGAGTGTTTTTGCCTCAGCCATTGTGCTCTTGGAGCTTTGAAAATTTAGCCATCACCGTAGTTAGACTACCCAGTGAATGAAAAATGCAAGTGACACAGTAATTTGTTAACGGGGTTCGGCGCATGATAGCAAACCTACGTCCCCGGATCTTATTCGCTGTTGTTTTACATGAGCTAATAAGCCTTCTTGGGTATTATGCCCGCCCAAGACTTTGGATTTTACATTGTTTCCATCAAGGATAGTACTTCTTAAGGAACCTGGCGTTCCAAGGATGTTCAAGTTGCACGCCATGCTCATCAATCAGTATATACGCTCCTGGCCCAGCCACTCTTTTGACTACATAAGGGCCATCCCATACAGGTTCCAATTTCCTGCATCCTTCTCGCTGGGACGGGGGAATTTCTCGAAGTACCAGCTCGCCGGGCGAATACTCTCTTGGAATCACTCGCTTGTTGTATTCTCTTGATAATCGGCGGTGATAATTCTCCATGTGTGTAAGGGCGATCAGCCGTTGCTCTTCTAAATCATCTAGCTTGGCCAGAATCAAGTCTGTATTCAAATTCTTTTCCCATGCCTCATGCTTTGTAGTGGGCAGGATTACTTCAGATGGGAGTACTGCCTCAGCGCCAAAAGTGAGTAAGAAAGGAGATGCTCCAGTTGCTTCTCGAACCGTAGTTCTATATGACCACAAGACATTGTGCAAATGCTCACACCACGCCTTTTTATGCTTCTCCAGCCTTTTCTTCAGTCCCATTCCAATAGTCTTATTGGTGGCTTCTGCCTGTCCGTTACTCTGAGGGTATAGGGGAGTTGATTTTCCCAGCTTGACACTGTAATGAGCGAGTAACTTTCTTATGTTGTCGCCGACCAACTCTTTTCCATTGTCAGTACATATCTCTGCCGGTACACCAAATCTACAAAATATGTTCTCTCAGATGAATGTGAATACTTCTTGTCCTGTTTTCTTCCTGATAGCTTTAGCTTCACACCACTTGGTGAAATAATCTGTCGCCACGATAATGTATTTCCGTTGTCCGGAGCCTGTAGTTAGCGGTCCAATGATATCAATGCCCCACTTGGCGAAAGGCCAAGGGCTAAGCGCTGAATTTAAAGATGTCGCCGGCGCCTTGATTCTTCTTCCATACAACTGGCATGGTTTGCATCGCTGAGCATATTCTTTTACATCCTTGTTCATCCAAGGCCAATAATATCCTTGCATTCTGACCTTTAATGCTAGGGCTCTTTGACCACTGTGATTCCCGCAGTCTCCTTCGTGGATTTCTTTCAATAATTTATTGCCTTCCTCTCTTGATACACAGCGCAGCAATGGTCCTGAAAATGATCGGCGATATAGGATTCCATCTCGAAGTTCATAATTCGCCGAACGACTGATAACTTGATGAGCTAAGATTTGCTTTCCTGGTAAGGTTGAGCGGTCCAAATAATACCGTATCGGCGTTCTCCAATCTGTCTTTGCTGATTCTTCGGCGCTTGTTGTTAACACCTCTCTTTGCTCCCGTGCTGCTACCGACGATTGCGTCACTCTTTCAATATCTATTGAAGGGACATCTGGATTTGTCATCATTGAAGATTGAATGCCAGTGCATCGGCATGCCTGTTATCTTTTCTGCAGATGTGGCGAAACTTGATACCTGTAATCCTCTGGGCATACTCCCTAGCAAGTTTTAGGTACTTCTGCATAGACGGGTCTGCTGTTTGATATCGTCCAGATATTTGTCGAATTACTAGTTGAGAGTCGCTTGTTAATCTAACATCGATGATGCCCATTTCAATGAGTATTCGCATAGCGTGAATAATTGCTTCATATTCTACCTCATTATTAGTCGCCGGGAATTCTAGCCCTAGCGAGTGCACTATCCTTGCTCCTTTCGGCGATATAAGGACAATTCTTATTCCATTTCCTTCTTTATTTGATGAACCGTCCACATAGACTTCTCATCCATCAGGACTGCATTTTAATAGATCTGGCATTTCATGTTCTCGCTCATCCAGGGAGGAGGGGATTTCTTCTATCTCTTCTTCTTCATCAATTGGGAAGTCGGCTAGGAAGTCTGCAATAACTTGTGACCGCTGAGCTGTACGTTTTTCATATTGGACGCCGAACTGCTCGATTTGCTGATTCCATTTGGCGATTCGCCCCACCCTTTGAGAACTGTGCAAAATAGATTCTATTGGAGTTTTGGTGAGGACCACAATGGGATGAGCGTGAAAGTATGGACGTAATCGCTGAGATGCAAAGACCAATGCCAAGATCAACTGCTCTATCTTAGTATAATTCTTTTCTGCCCCTTGCAATGTTCTGCTAATATAATATATAGGCGTTTCTCCGCCTTTGGTTCTTACAAGCACAGCACTTATGGCAAAAGGTGTTGCAGCGAGATATACCCTGAGCTCTTCGCCGTGCTCAGGTGGTTGAATTGCTGGAAGAGTGGCGAGATACTTTTTAATACCTTGAAAAGCTGCCTCATGTGCCTCAGTCCAGTTGAACTTTTCTCCTTTTTTCAATGTTTGGAAAAATAGTTTGCACTTATCGGAGAACCTTGAGATGAATCTGTTAAGAGACGCCAAAGTCCCATTGAGTTGCATAACATCTTTTACTGTTACCGGCGAGGGCATTTCTATAACTGCCTTAATCTTGGCTTGATCAGCTTCCACTCCCTTCTTGGTGACGACATATCCCAAGAACTTTCCTGAAGTTACACCAAAAACACATTTTGCCGAGTTGATTTTTAACTTAGTAACACGCATATGGTTAAATATTTCTCTGAGGTCTCCCACATGAGTTTGCTTCTTCTTGCTCTTGACAAGCATGTCGTCGACGTATACTTCCATCGTCTTCCCTATCCATTTTTCAAACATTTTTCTGCGCCATTTCTTGATAAGTAGCGCTGGCATTCTTCAACCCAAATGGCATTCGAGTGTAACAAAATAACCCTTTAGTGGAAAAGAAAGCTGTGTGCTTCTGATCTTCCTCCGCCAAAGGTATTTGGTTATATCATGAATAACCATCCATAAATGATAGCAGCTCATGACCTAATGTAGCATCTACAGTTTGGTCAATACTTGGCAGCGGAAAGCTATTCTTTGGACATGCTCTATTGAGGTCGCTGAAGTCGATGCAGATTCTTACTCCTTTGTTCTTCTTAGGCACTACTACCATGTTATCTATCCATTGTGGGTATTGTACTGGCCTTATTATGCCAGATGCCTTCATTTTGTCAATCTCTGCTTCTACTGCTTCTTTGTAAGCTGGGGCCAATTTCCTCATTCTTTGTTTGAAAGGCCTGACCTTTGGATCAATGTCCAATTTATGACATGCTATCGCCGGGTCTATACCTGGCATTTCATTCATGCCCCAGGCAAAGACATCAACATATTCTTTAAGTAGCGCTTGGAGCTCCACCGACTCGCTTTCGCTTAACAGAGTACCAATCTTTACCATCCTTGGATCACTAGCATCGCCGATATTTATGTCTCTAGTGGGTTCCACCGCCGTGAAATGTAACTCTGGTTCACCCATCGGCGATGGTTCCTTTAATTGCTATAAAGTCTTCCCTTCAGACTTCGCCGAGTCTTCTACCGAGTTTACAGAATGCACATATGTGGTTGGGTTGGCGATGAAGTCTAGAATCTCCTGCTCCTTAACCGCTTCCTTGCCGAGCTTCTTTTTCTCTGCAATCTTCGCTTTTCGATTTTCTCGCATTTGCACATCCGCCGAATTACACGCCCCGGCCACTGCTAAATCTCCTACATACTCGGCGACTCCCATTGGTGTAGGGAATCTTAGGCGCTGATGATAAGTAGAAGGTACTCCTTTCAGACTGTGGAGCCATGGTCTTCCCAGGATTGCAGCATACGGCGAATCAACATCCACAATGCAGAGGGTAGTTTTCAGGAAATATTCCTTGCAAATCTTAACTTTAAATTCAATCTCGCCTTTAGGCTTAGAAGCGATGCCATTAAATCCATAAATGTTATAGGAGGATACCATTGGCGAGGGTATTTTATCATCCTTCGCTCTCATCGCCTCAAAGGCAGTATTGAAGTGGATATCCACGGAACTTCCTGGGTCAATAAGCACCTTGGGCAACCTGAACTGCCCCATCTGAATGGTAAGAACCAAAGGGTTGTTATGATTTCTTCCTTCTGGAGGAATCTCTTCGGCGGAGAACCCCACACATGCCTTCATCCAATCTTGCAAAGGCTCTTGCTTAGCGGCGACACTACAAATCTCATTTCCCATTCTATCTCGCTTATGAACACGAGATAGAACATTATCATGAAATTCATCCCTGGTAATCTTTGAATGTACAATGGA
This sequence comes from Papaver nudicaule, assembly GCA_023529015.1. Classification (NCBI taxonomy): domain Eukaryota; kingdom Viridiplantae; phylum Streptophyta; class Magnoliopsida; order Ranunculales; family Papaveraceae; genus Papaver; species Papaver nudicaule. Next base: position 4,093 of record JAJJMA010262266.1, on the reverse strand, counting down.
AAAGCAGTCTAATTCCAACAAATCTCGCTCAACCTTTACCTCGTACACATTTGGGGTATGAGCTGGAATGGCTTGAATTGGATGGACCATGATAGGTGGTGGTGGTGGCAACTCTAAAAATTCTTGAAATTTCCCCAGGCGGATGAATCGATGAACTTCTTGCTGTACGCCAGTACAGTTTTCTGTTGTATGACCATGAAATTGATGGAATTGACAAAAGGAATTAGTATTTGTTGGCGGGGCCCTAAGATTTCCTCTATTGTAAGGATATCGAATGTCATCCCTGCAGTTTGAACTCTCAATTTGTCCAAATGCATCTGTGTAGGAAACACGTAATTTTGGTAGTGTAGCATCTTGAAAAGGTTGCTGGTTGCCTCTACCGAACTTTCTATTGTCTCCATTATATCTTCTTTCACCATTCCCATTTCGCCGATTATCTCTTCCTCCTCGTCCATAATTTCCACCTCGATTATCTTGCTTATCACGCCCATCATAGTTCTCTCGCTTCTGCGAATTCCAATGCTGCTCGGCGGTAACTTGCTGTTGTTGCTTTCCTACCTCAGGTACTACCATCGCCGAAGAGGGATTCTGCGTCAACTTTCGTTGTTCTGCTTTCAGCCATTCTTTTTTAATTTCCTCTTGGTCTTCCGGCGAGAAACTATTGATTGAGTGAATTTGTTTTGCTCTTTCCTTCTTTAGGCGCAGCTCTTCTTCTCGAATCTCTTCATAATTTAACCATTCATCCTGCATCGCCCTCAAGGTTTGTAGATCCTTCGGCATGTCCCAAAACAACTTTTGGTATAATTGGTCCGTCGTCTCCATGGCGCTAAGAAATGATCTTATCTTCTTTTTTTCTGACACCTCTGATCCCACTTCACTACTCGCTTTCCTCCATCTTTGAATAAAAATTTTATAAGTCTCCGAGGGCCTTCTCTTGATGTTGAATAATCTTTCCACGCCGGGCCGACTTCTGTTGTTCTGAATAAAAGCATGCAGGAATTTGCAATCTAACTTATCAAAAGATTTGATTTTTCCTTCTTCTAGCCCATCAAACCAGGCTAGGGCTTCGTCCTTGAGCGTAGCGGGGAATGCCATACACATTATGGGATCTGATCCTACCCAAGCCGCCATATCTCGCTTATAAGCTCTTGAATGCTGTGTAGGGTCTCCAGTTCCATCATAGATGGAAGTGAATTTAGGCGTAGAATATTTGGGAGACACATACCCATATGTAATACAATCATGAAAGGGTGTTTTCTGTGCCTCTAAAAGTGCAACCTTGAATTTCGACTCCCTCGAGGATCCGCTTAAAGCTTCCACTTTATCTTTTAGTCGGCGAAGGTCCTTCTTCGTCTCTTTATCTACTTTATGCCGTCGCTTAGAGCTGCTATGGTCTTTGCTATCTCTTCCAGGCACATTCATCCTTCTGCCCCTTTCGTTATATTTCGCTGATGAATCTGAGGTCCCTTCTGTGCTGGTTCCACTCTTTTCAACTCGGCGAGTTATATGCGAATGAGACTCATGGCGAGTTGAATGCGCATGGGACTCATGGCGAGATGAATGCGCATGGGACGCATGGCGAGTTGAATGTGAATGGGATGCAAGACCTTTATTTTGTGCCGCCATCAACTCCCTATGACTCTGAAGTACCGTTTCCATCTGCAATTGCATTTGTCTCTCCATCTGACTCGCTTGCCTGTTATTGGCCTCAAGAATTTGCCTCAGCAACGCTTCAGTAGTATTTGTGGATCCAGTGTTATCTGCTATCACCACTGGGCGAGTTACAGTAGCTCCAGGTACTATCGCCGCACCATTTATGCTTGCCGCCTGCGGAATTTCTCCCACTATAATAGGTTCTGCCACCACCGCTGGAGTTTCTTCTGCCACATGTAGTGTTTCGCCGACATCTTGCACCAACTGCTGCTGAATATTAGCTGCCACTGTGCCTCCTGCAGTAGCATTTTGAGCTGCTTCCCCAACATTTGATGTCTCGCCTATGGTTCTCATAGTGAGTCTTCCACCATCAACTTGCTCGCCACAAGCATTTGCTTCTACTTCACTACTGATCCTTCGTAGCATTGGATTAGGCTCAGGTGACCTTTCTGCATTCTCTAGATGAGTGATGTCCTCCATGTAAATCTCCTCCTGGTGTGCTACTCGCTGAACAGGTGGTCGCCGAGATGAGCTTGCCAAGAAGGTATCTGTCCGACCAGCTGGTTCCATTGCTCTTCTTCTAGTGTTGTGACCACTGGGGAATGTTGCTGGTGTAGGAAGGATAGGATGTCGAGGAGGCCTACCCGCCGGGGCTTTATCGCTTCTTCCTCTAGGACCCATTCGCCGAAGTTCTGTAAAAGAAGACAAACACACTTCCTGACAGTATTGCTCTGTTAGTACTGTGGGTAAATGCCAAATAAGTTAGTTGGGCTACTTTTCAGAATGTTGATGAATGAAAGACAAAAAAGAGCAGCTTTAAATCACGTGATGTGCAGATGATGACCTAATCATGACAAGAATTGCAAAAACATCATATGTGATTGTGATTTTCAAATCAAAATGATAGTACGGTAACCGTTTTCAGGAAAAATTCTGAAAAGATTTTAAAATGCCATTTCCTTTATGAACATGAAGTTCATACTGACCCGCCGGAAAAGATACCCTTTTGCCGAAAATATATATCTATATTTGTACTTTTCCGAGGAAAACCCATACCAACAATAACATTTTTCTATCCACGTAACTAGTTTCTCTACTGCTCATGTGAGAAAAGTGAAATATGTGATAAAATCATAAAACAACACTTAACACAGCATAATTTCCAAAAATAGTAAAAAAAAATATCTACTGAAAGTCAAGATCTATCGCCATAACATACTAAAAATACCCAAGTTTTCCTAATCTTAGTAATATTCTACAGGAGAAACACTATACCAAACCGCATGGTATATCATATATAGCAAAACAAAAATGAAGGAATCCTACATAGCGAGTATAATTTCTCTGAATAGCATGATAAAGCGGCTGAAATATTAGCGGCGATCTCTATGATTTGCAAATCATACCATATATGGAAATAAAGAACATATGATAACATCTCAAAACATTAACCATATGATATACCACATCTACACAGTGAGCATAATACCCTTAAATAGCAGGTAAAAGTGACTAAAACACTATCGGCGAGTTCTAACACGTGTGAATCATACCATATATGGAAACAAAAGAATATATAAAAACATCAAATCATACCAAAAAATCAAGGAGACACAAGTTCAAAACCTCTTCTAGCGCCAAAATGTAACTGTGTAAAACCCCAATGGTTAGATCTTACACAGTACACCCAAATAAGATACACCAACATACACACATCATTCCAAAACATACATCAAACACAATAACATAAGGAATATCAAAGAGATAAGGGTTAGAGATACTTGACAAGATGTTTCTACTTGGTTCGCCCTCATAAGCAAGGACTACATCCAAGGATTATCACTAGTATAAGCATAATTACAACTTTCTCTTTACCCTGCTAATCTTCTAGGCTTAGTCTCTCAAATAAGAACCCTAATTTAAGTCTTGGGCTGTAGAGAGCAAGTATGATACTTTTCCTCTCTCCAGACCAATCCCAAAATATGTCCAACCCCTTTCTCAGTAGGTTAACTCACTATTTATAGACCTTTTACATGGTGGTATACAACTAATACAAACAAAGTTGGACTGACACAATTTGTCACGACTCGCCGTCATACATACATCGGCGACCTCATCCCTTACTTTACAAACATAGACGATAGAATCTCCTAAAGGATAAGATCAATGACGCATCTTCCACTGAGTCAAACCAGTCAACCTGACAATGTATCCGTTCTGCCTTCTCTTAAATGCACACCTAATTATCACCTAACAATTGGTGACGTGTCTCCACTTGTTGATCCCTTACTCAGCGTAACCTTGGCTTCTTCAATATACTCGCCGAACCATGCTATTCAACCCAAACTCATATATCGCCCAGCTGATCCAGGACGTCTCTGCTGTACTCTTTTTACATAGCATCCTATCTAGAATGCTTTTATATCGGGTAGGTATTTTC